>BSQZ01000040.1:2242598-2345098 GCA_033239005.1 Lamellibrachia satsuma
ACATGTATACGACAGGATGTGTGACAGAGAAGCATTTGTCACACATAATATATCCACAACGGCTAGACAAATAAGAGTTTGTTTACACGGAATAACTTCTGAGCGGTAGCAACCACTACGCTTGAAAATTGTGGAATAATCAACCATCTTGCCCGCATAGTTACAACGACGCCCTCGACATAGTTTGACCCTATTCCTCCCATGAATACCCACGTGGCTTTGACTTAACAACTCCTTTCGCGTCATTTGTAGTCCATCCATCGTTCATCTTTTTCGTTTTGGAATCCATGTTGTTGTTTTTTATTTGCATTGCCACGGTAGATCCTATCCTCAAACTGTTATTTATTAACGTGTTTACCCCCAAAATGTCGTTGTTAGCTTACCTCCACACAGCCATGCCCCCAGTAGCAACACTTTGATGGCATTGACCATATTAGACGCGCGTGCAAGTATGTTGCCAACATACAAAGGAAAGCAGATCAAACCGGTTAATGTACCAAATCTTCAGACGCGACGGTTAAACCAACTGACGCGTTCGAAGATATTCACGTTCGCCAGTTGCCGCGTGCCACATGTCACGGTTGACGTTATTCAAGGAGCAGTAACGTGCATCTGTCACGGTTTTTTGGTCATATTCCAAGTAAAAAGTCTAAAACTAATTGACGTGCTCATTTTTGGTGAATTAGATATGTGAATAGTTTAGAAAAGTTTGAAATTACCGCCATGAAAACAGAGTTTTCTTTTCAGTGAGAGATAAACCTTAAATGACGTCAGCGATGGTCACAAAAGTGTTGCGTACGCTTGTTCGCAAAATTTTTCGTGTTTGTCATAAAAGGGAGACTTTGCAATACGCAGATGGCGCCACCCAATAATCCAGCCCCAACTTGACGCACACTCCCCACCAGTGGCGCCACCCATCGTATCACCGCTGAACAGTTGCCTGAGTCGTGTAAACGATTGGTAGGCATGACAACGCAAGTACTGTTACGACTTGTTACGTTACATTTGTGCGATTGAGATACGTAAAATAGTTTGATACAAAAACGGACGTTGTCGTGTTTCTAGTTACATTTCCAACGAAAATTCCATCTACAACTGCCTGCAATTGAAATTGGGGGATTTCGTGATAAACATTAAGAGTATGCGAAATAAAATAAAGAAGTGCATAATCTACACGTCAATTGCTTCACATGTGCATGTGATGTAGGGTCTGCAACAGCACCGCGATTGTTTTGCCTTGCGCGTCAGACAATCAGTCAAAATCGTGTAGCTACGTCAACACGCGTGCATTCGCCTCTGGAAATATTCCAACATCCCCATTTATGTCTGGTACACGACCACCACTCCACCAAAGTTCTTTTCTTAGTTGCGGAAGAATCCTACATCCATTTTTTTCGTCACAGACATTGTTAACGAAAGATACAACAATGACAACAAGTAGTAAAGCGTATAGGAATGCTTGGCAAAATCAAGCCTCCTGGGACTCACTTCCCCCCTTGCCGTCACAAAATGGCGCGACCGGATTAATATAACCAGCTGCGAGATCGCTGCGTATTATTACACTTGGTGACGAATATATAATCTGTATGTGTACAGTCGTGGATTGTATTACCGTGAAGGGATTATTTTGGATGAAAGTGGCTTTTAAAAAAAAATTATTTCCTACAACCGTGTCATACGCACTTTAAGCTCGGTGTAACAGGTATCTCCCCAGGAGTAGATATCCTAGGAATTTCCCCACCCTGTATATCATGTATGTCCTGTTCTGCACAGGATCCTATGTGTCCTGTCCTGCACACACTATATGCCCTGTCCTGCCTGTATGTCCTTCCCTGCACAGCACATGAATGAACCGTTCCAGTCAGCATACAGAAAGCTTCATTCAACAAATACCGCCTTGTTGAGGTTCTGCAGCGATGTGCGGATGGCACTGGATCGCAAGGAAGGCACTCTGATTGTGTTACTAGAAGCCTGTGTCTCAGAGATTCGGGAGTGGTTGATTGCCGATAATCTGAAATTGAATGATCAGAAAAGTGAGTTCTTTCCAATTGTTCCAGCGTCAGCAAAGACATTGGTAGATTGGCTCGCCAGCTCTGTTGTGGGGCTCTCATCCCAAGGTGGATCTAGTGAAAGATCTTGGTGTCTTGGGTCCAAGCCCGGCCCGGGCCTCTACATAATTCCGCGGGCCGGGCCGGGCCTGGGCCTACATACTGCGGGCCCGGGCCGGGCCTGGGCTGAAAACAATTTAAACACATCGGGCTTGGGCCGGGCCTGGGCCTAGTGTGAGCGGGCCGGGCCGGGCCTGGGCTGGGCCTGGACATAATAAAAATATTCATAAAAAACACCGATTATTACTTTATTTTTTAATAAAACCTGATTATAAATTGTAATTCCGGTTAATGAATGCTTAAAATTATTTCTTTAGTATTATATAGTTTCAAATTGAGACCTAGCATGGAATCAGAACATGCTGATGAATAAGACCGCAATTGAATGTTGGAATATTCTAAAATATGAAACTGAGAGTATCATCGATAAATTTGTTCCCTTCCGAAAACAAGGAAAACGGTGTAGAAAGAAACACTTGTCAAAAGAGGCTATTAGAAAAATAATGCTAAAACAAACTATGTGGAGGGTTTATAGGCGTACCAGAAAGGAAGAAGACTATGCAAAATACAAAGAGGCACTTAATGCAGCTACAACTGAAATCAGACAATCTAAAAGAAGCTATGAGCAAAAACTGGCATGTAACATAAAAAATGACAGCAAGAGTTTTTATGCATATGTCAGGAGTAAACAAAACGTACAAGACAAGGTTGGACCTCTAGAAGACAGTGCTGGAAATATAATATCACAGGGGTTTTTAATGGCGGAAGACCTAAATGATTACTTCAGTTCAGTGTTTACCAAAGAAGATATTAGTTCAATACCAGTTGCTGATGCTAAATTTCAGGGGGCTAAATCTGAATATTTAGGACCGTTAGTTGTAACTCCAGAATTGGTAGCTAAGAAAATAAAGGCAATGAAGGATAACAAATCACCGGGAGTGGATGGGATTCCTCCAAAATTACTAATGGAAACAGTAGATCAAATCAGTATACCACTTGCAAGAGTATTCAACTTGTCATTAAAAGAGGGAGTTGTTCCGTTTGAATGGAAAGAAGCAAACATCATACCATTATTTAAAAAGGGTTCGAGAAATAAGTCAGAGAATTACAGACCAGTGAGTTTAACGTCAGTGATTTGTAAATTATTAGAAAGGTTAATTAAAGACCATATGGTGGACTTCCTCGTTAAGCATAAATTATTAAATTCATCTCAACATGGATTCCTTAAAGCGAGGTCATGCTTAAGAAATATGTTATGTTTTTTGGAAGAAATCACTAAGTGGATAGACGTGGGATCGCCAGTAGATATTATCTACTTAGATTTTCATAAAGCTTTTGACAAAGTGCCACATCAAAGATTGCTACTTAAATTAAAAGCCCATGGTATCGGGGATAGCATAATTGACTGGATAGAACAATGGCTGACTGACAGAAGACAACGAGTTGTAGTAGATGGAGAAGTTTCAAATTGGAAATCGGTTTTGAGTGGGGTACCTCATGGATCAGTATTAGGACCTATATTATTCTTAATTTATATCAATGACTTGGACGACAGTATAACAAGTAACGTACTGAAATTTGCGGATGACACAAAACTGTTTAGAAAGGTTAATACTGATGGTGCTAAACAACATTTACAAAACGATCTAGACAGATTAGTGAAATGGTCTGAGAAATGGCAGATGCTATTCAATTTTGGGAAATGTAAATGCCTACATGCAGGACATGGGAACTTGAATGTAAACTATAAAATGGGAGATACTGTTCTGGGTACTACTGTAAAAGAAAAGGACTTATGAGTTACAATAAGCGCTGATATGACAGTTTCAGAGCAGTGTGGTATTGCAGCTTCAAAGGGTAATCAAATTCTTGGATTGATTAGAAGAAGCATAACATACAAGGGAAAAAAGTTAATTATACCTCTTTATAAAGCAATAGTTAGACCTCATTTAGAATACTGTATACAAGCATGGAGACCATATCGTAAGAAGGATATAGATACGCTTGAACGCATACAAAGGAGAGCAACTAAAATTATTCCAGAACTTAGAGACCTTAGTTATGAAGAACGCCTGAAAGAATGTGGTTTAACAACTCTAGAGACAAGGAGGTTAAGAGGAGATCAGATTGAAGTTTTTAAGATATTGAATGGGTATGAAAATATTGATAGAAATATGTTTTTCTCACTCAAGAAGGATAGCAGAACTAGAGGACATGAGGTAAAATTAGTAAAGGATCAATGTAGATTGGACATCAGGAAGCACTCGTTCTCACAGAGGACAATAAATGAATGGAACAAATTGTCTACAGATTGTGTAACTGCTAGCAGCGTGAATATGTTTAAAAACAAGGTTGACACATATATCAGGAGGGCGGGTTATAAGTAGATGAACATTGTTGGACTCTCGATAAGCCAATGGCTTCCTTGTCCACTTGCCATCTGGGCCTTTGGCTTGGATGGCAAATCTTGTTAAATCTTGTTAAATCTAATGGCCCCATAAGTTCACTTGGCTGGAAGTAGCCAGCCCCAAATGTTTACTTTAGAAATATTTGCAGAGGCAATCAAGCCATGATTAACCATCAACTTATCACCCTTTGACCCTACCAGTGTACATTCTATTGTCTAGGTCTTCCCTCCAAACATTGCCTACCTGAATGACCTGCCCACTGCCAAGTGCCCACTAGGCCACTAGCCTACTACCCAGCACCCAACCCAGTTGATAATTGGTATTTCTCCCCAGTCCTAATTCATTCACACTTGTACTAATTCACACATGTCTGAATCTGTCTGTCTCAGGCTAGTGACTGCAGACCTGCTGGAAATGCCACTGGGTGTCAGTGCCAGTGGGTGACATTTAATTGAAATATCATATTAAATTATGTGAACTAAGTTGACCTAATTCAATTAACAATATAAATTGGGGTTATGGCTTGCATAAGGGTTAAGTCAGGGTTAGATAAACAAATCTTGTACCCTAACCATAAGCCAATACATTAAAGTCAATTATAACAAATCTTATCATATTTAATAGTAATGACACTAAGAAGTTTTTCTTTATTTTTCTTCAGGATATTCGTCCGTTTGAAGAAGTTGGTGGTGCTGGATTTTTAGAACTCATCCAGCACACTATGGACAAATAAACTGTTTTACAGTTTATTTGTTTTTCGTCTTTGTTATAAGATTATAGGTTTATCTTCTCTAAACTTAGCGGGCCGCGGGCTTGCGGGCCGCGGGCTTACCCATCTTTGGCCCGCGGGTATGGGCCGGGCCTGGGCCTGAAACTTGCGGGCCGGGCCGGGCCTGGGCCAAACATTCACGGTGTGGTTCGGGCCTGGGCCTAAATTCTAGTTTGCGGGCCTGGGCCGGGCCGGGCTTGAAAAATGATTGCGGGCCTGGGCCGGGCCTGGGCTCTAACTGCTAATTGCGGGCCGGGCTTGGGATCAAATTCTAGGCCCGCGCAGGGCACTAGTGTCTACCTGGACGGTAGCTTGGACATGTCTGCCAACACGTCTATGATCATCAGGTCCTGCTACTTCCACCTTCATCATATTAGCCAGATAAATACGTTTTTGCCGAGAAAGACCAGGGAGAAGGTAGTAAATGCGCTAATCACATCAAGGATTTAACAAGATTTAACAAGATTGCCATCTCGAACAACAAGTTCCAGATGGCAAGTGGACAAGGAAGCTATTGGCTTATCGAGAGTCCAACAATTTTCTCATCTATGTGTAGCCCGCCCTTATCAGATATCTGTCAATTCTATTTTTAAACATATTCACACTACTAGCATTAACACAATCATTTGGCAGTTTGTTCCATTCATTTATCACCCTCTGTGAGAAAGAGTACTTTCTCATGTCCAACCTAAACTGCTTAACTAATGCTGCGTTGTGTTCTCTGGTTCTACTGCCTTCTTTAAGTTTGAAGAACATATTCCTATCAACATCCTCATAACCGTTCACTATTTTAAACACTTCTATTTGGATAGAGTAGTGTAACTCCCTACTGTATGGCACAATGGACAAGAACTTCGTCAGACTACAGCGTATACAAAACGCGGCTGCCAGATTCATTGTAAGGGTGCTCAAGTATGCCAGCGTTACTCCGGTACTCAGAGACCTGCGTTGGCTTTTTCTGCGGGAGCGTGCTCGTTTCGCGGCCCTGGTACAGCCAATGACAATGAGAATGATTTTTATTTCCCTGCGAACCCTTGCGGAGTATGAGAAGTTTCTCTCTGCAGTACATTTTAGTAGAACATCTGGTTACAATACATAAGACATATATTTTATAAAACATATCTACTGTATGTAAAACATCTAGTCACAATGCATAACACATCTAGTGACATTATTGGATAAAGCATTTTCTAATCAGTACATGCAAATTAGATAATGTAAAATAAAATAAACCAAGTATATATTCCACAATTTTAACTAAAATATGTAATAAAAATTAACTATAAGCTACAATGTTACTTCTACGCCATTCACTGTTTTAATAAGGAAGTTTGTTAATTAGACAAACTTTGGCATGCTTACTTTAATAAATCTGGACATATCTGTCAACTGTTTCACATTGTGTATATTGAACAACTGGTTCATTTTCAGAGTATTATGTCTGATTCTAAAGTATCTTTTTATGTATTTTCATCTTACTTCTATTAGACACGTACATGATGATATTCATCAACATGGTCCCCAGTGTTGCGTAAGTTTCATAGCCTCTGAGCATTTCCAGAGAGATATCGACCAACAGAGATAGTTAATTTGTTATTTCTTCAGCGAAATTTACATCAGTTGATTCTGTCAGTTGGGCTCAAATGTGTTAAATACTTATGAAAACCTGCTTCATTTTTTTATTTTTTATAGTCTGTAATTTTAACATAACCTATTTCCATGCCAGTGTGCCGTGTTTGTCTGTTAATATCTTTCATCTTGAGTTCTAAGTTGTGCTTCAACCATTTTATGTTTACATTTCTATGATCATGCCACATGTTTAGAATCCATTTTGATTTAAAATCACCTGTGCCATGGAGATTTTTCATAAACCTATACATAGCTTGTCTTGTTTGCCTTCAATTAAATGTATCCAAAAGTTTATCATTCTCTTTTATATAACTGTTGTCACACTTTGTCTGTCTTCTCCATATACCATACAATTTGGTGTGCTCCTATTCAGTTTTAGTAGACTTTTCAAGAATTTTTTATAGAATCTCTCAATCTGGTCTAGATTTTGAAAACCCCATATTTCACTACCATTAAAGTAAATTTGACATTAAAAGCTGGTCAAACAGCAAACATTCCTTGCTTTAGTTGTGAGTTTGAACATTGCACGCCTAGCTTGGTTAACTTGTTTTGTTATGGCTTTGTTACACAGTCTATTATATTTTAGATTGATTCCCAAATTATATGTAACTATCAGTTACCTCTAGTTTAATTTGCCCAAACAAGAAGTCTAATCTGACCTTTCCACGTGAGAAAATAATAACTTTCGTTTTACTGGCAATAATCACATGCAGCATTTAGGGCACACTGTAAATCTTCAAGTGTTTCTGCCATAACAATAGTATCATCAGCATAGAGTAAAACATACATTTTCAAGAAAACTTCTACATCATCATCATTTTTATGAATTTCACCAGCCAGCATGTCGAGTCCCTTATAGTTACGACTAACTGAGTGTTCAAAATCATTAAGGTAAATGGCAAATAAAAAGGAGACAAGTTTTCTCCTTGCCGCACACCAACATCACATGAAAAGTCTGACAGGGCCTGGCCCTGTTTTACACATGACTTAGCATTCTCATACTTTCTGTATACAACCTTCAACACATTGCCATTAATACCACAGTAACTTAGCTTGGACCACAGTGAGGATCTGTCTACTGGATCAAATGCTTTTTTTATAATCGATGAAGGCACAATAAAGCATTTTGCATTTGCGCTGTGACAAATACAATTCAGCCAATGAGTGTAAAACGATCAAGGGTAGAATACCCCTCTCTGAACCCTGCCTGTTCTTCACCTATGATACTTGCTTCATCTAGGTATGTAGCCAGTCTCGCATTAATTGAGGCTGTAAACAACCTGCCTTTGCAGCTTAATAATGTAACGCCACGACAATTGTCTGGGTCATATGTTGACCCCTTCTTTTTGTATATGGGCTTAATGATCCCAAAGCACCAATCAGTTGTCACAATGCCAGATAATAGAACTAGGTTAAACATTTTAAAAATAAGCACAATTAGTTCTGTGGTGCTGTTTTTCAAGTATTCGTTTATAACATTAACAATGCCACATGCATTTTTTATTAATGTTAGTACTTCATCTTGCGTGAATGGTCTATTTATGTGTTCATTGATTGACTTAATGTTAGTACTTCATCTTGCGTGAATGGTCTATTTATGTGTTCATTGATTGACTGCATAATCTTTCTTGGATCAAAAGGTATGTCACTAGCCGCAGTTTTACTTTTAGGTTTTTCATTAAGTTTCTCAAAGTGGCTCACAGTATCTGTTGAAATATTTCAACATTTTTCTTTGCTGTTACTTGCTTTATTAAGTATGTCCCAGTATTATGCAGGTTTGCTTACTTTAGGTTTCGCAAGTTTTGATGCAAATGTTTATAGTAACATTTTGATGTTTTTTTGTTTGTTTTTTTGATAAAGCGTTTATACCCACTGGCCATTTCTCTTAGCTCTGCTCTTGCTTCATCACTTTTAACTTTCTTTAGTCTATCTTTGGCTCTCAAATATTATGTTCTCTTTGTTCGCCATTCTTCATTAAACCAAGGTTTGCTATTTTAATGGTTGGTCTTTGTTGTTTTATTATGATGCTTTATATATGTTGATTCTTTCCAAATACCAATGGTCTTTGCAGTAGTTATACGGATGTCACATATGTCTATCACCAGACCATCCAGTTCACTCTGTGATAGGGAATTTAGTTCAAAACTTTCTTGTTTGGCTTTTAAATTAGCAATGTCCTGTTTATTGAAGTTAATTTTGTATTCTCCTGCTGTTTATGGCTTCCATGTTGTGTTGACTGGCTTATAACATTCGATGGTGTTAACCGTGTCGTTTACAACATTACCAGTAACTGTACAATTCTGGGGTTTTCCATCAAATTTTAGTGTCACCCATATGGGAGTACGCACATCAAACAAGTATTTATCAAAGGAATCAATTTGAAAATGAGTTAGTTTTGAGAATAGGGAATTGAATGGTACAGCATAGAGCATGCATAATGCAGTATGCAGCATACAGCATACAGCATGCAGCATGCAGCATACATCGTACAGCATACAGCATACAGCATACAGCAAACAGCATAAAGCATACAGCATAAAGCATACAGCATACAGCATACATCATGCAGCATACATCATACAGCATACAGCAAGCAGCATAAAGCATACAGCATACAGCATACATCATGCAGCATACAGCATACAGCATACAGCATACAGCATACAGCAAACAGCATAAAGCATACAGCATAAAGCATACAGCATACAGCATACATCATGCAGCATGAAGCATGCAGCATACAGCATGCAGCATACAGCATGCAGCATGCAGCAAGCAGCATGCAGCATACAGCATACAGCATACAGCATACAGCATAAAGCATACAGCATACAGCATACAGCATACAGCATACAGCATAGTCAACTACACTTTGAGTCCAAGCCCGGCCCGACCCGCGGGCTGCGGGCCGGGCCGGGCTGGGTCACTACATAATTTTGCGGGCCGGGCCTGGGCCTACATACTGCAGGCCCAGGCCGGGCATGGGCTGAAAACAATTTAAACACATCGGGCTTGGGCCGGGCTTGGGCCGGGCTTGGGCCGGGCCTGGGCCTAGTGTGAGCGGGCCGGGCCGGGCCTGGACATAATAAAAATATACATACAAAACACCGATAATTACTTTATTTTTTAATAAAAACTTATCATAAATTGTAATTCCGGTTAGTGAATGCTTAAAGTTATTTCTTTAGTATTATATAGTTGCAAATTGAGACCTTGCATGGAATCTAATGGCCCCATAAGTTCACTTGGCTGGAAGTAGCCAGCCCCAAATGTTTACTTTAGAAATATTTGCAAAGGCAATGAAGCCATGATTAACCATCAACTTATCACCCTTTGACCCTACCAGTGGATATTCTATTGTCTAGGTCTTCCCTCCAAACATTACCCACCTGAATGACCTGTCCACTGCCAAGTGCCCACTAGGCCACAAGCCCACTACCCAGTACCCAACCCAGTTGGTAACTGGTATTTCTCCCCAGTCCTAATTCATTCACACATGTCTGAACCTGTCAGTCAAGGCTAGTGACTGCAGGCCTGCTGGAAATGCCACTGTGTGTCAGTGCCAGTGGGTGACATTTAATTGAAATATCATATTAAATTATGTTAACTTAGTTTAGCTAATTCAATTTACAATATAAATTGGGGTTATGGCTTGCATATGGGTTAAGTCAGGGTTAGATAAACAAATATCCTACCCTAACCATAAGCCAATACATTAAAGCCAAATATAACAAATGTTATCATATTTAATAGTAATGACACTAAGAAGTTTTTCTTTATTTTTCTTCAGGATATTCGTAAGTTTGAAGAAGTTGGTGGTGCTGGATTTTTAGAACTCATCCAGCACACTATGGATCTTCAGCATAAGAGTAGTACTCAATTAAGAGCTAAGGATATTATGCCCCATCGTTGGCCCGCGGGTATGGGCCGGGCCTGGGCCTGAAACTTGCGGGCCGGGCCGGGCCGGGCCGGGCCTGGGCCAAACATTCACGGTTTGGGTCGGGCCTGGACCGGGCATGGGCCTAAATTTTAGTTTGCGGGCCTGGGCCGGGCCGGGCTTGAAAAATTATTGCGGGCCTGGGCCGGGCCTGGACTCTAACTGTTAATTGCAGGCCGGGCTTGGGATCAAATTCTAGGCCCGCGCAGGGCTGTAGTAACTGTGCGACCTTGTCTCGCTCCACAAGCCTACTAGGTCCCTTCAGTCAGCTGAAAAACATCTACTTGTCAGACGTAGAACAAGATGCTAGGTCGGGGCGCGAGCTTTGTGGCGGCCGCTCCAGACTTGTTGAACGACCTGCCAGTGTCACTACGTGAACTGTCCAGTGATGCCACTTTTAAAAGGACTTTATTTTAACTATTTTAACCAACATTTTAAAAGATAGAAAAACCTTTAAACTTGGCTTTAAGCACTTTTAGTTTGTAACTGTTATATCACCTGCATGTACTTAAGAATACAAATTTACTACCTATACTATACAATTGTATTACAATTTAGTTATTGTTATGTATTATTTAATAGTAATATAATTTTATTATTTCATCTTAATAGTTTATGTTGATGTCGTTTTACTTTAATGTAATTTAATTATTTTATTTTATTGAATTTGGTTAATGAAATGTTAAAGTAATTTTAATGTAATTTAATTTTGTAGTTTTTAATGTAAAGCGCTTTGAGCAGTTCTTTTTTATCTAGATCTGACGCTATATAAGTTAACTATTTATTTATTTATCTCCCCCATGGAATCCGTTGTGATTCTCGTATTCCCGGCAACTCTCGCAATCGTTTCAACATCTACTAATTTAATCTATGCTATAGCGGAGAATCTTTGACACTTTCCCCGGCGCCACCTTCTTTGTTCCGACTTCCGAATATCCTGCGTGTCGTTCTGGCGGGTTGACGTTTTCTTTGAAAATAGATCAGGGTTTCTGCACGTTATCAAGTCGGATCGACTTGACTTGCTCGTCGATGAAAACATTTAACATTATCATCATTGACGCTCTGAACTGCAAAAAGCGTTATAGATAAACCATTCCAGATGACGCCAGTTTGCCTATTTGATCTGTCGGTTACGGATGGGTGCGCGTCATTTCAATTGTTCCCGATCATGAGGAGTCATTGGAGAGGGCACTGTGTCATCCAATTAGACATAGCGACGCAACATCGTCGTTCTACGTAAGCACGCACGCACGAACGAACGAACGCATGAACGCACAATATATTTGACCACCACCAAAAAAAGTATTACTATTTTTACACAATTTAATACACAACACATTGAACAATCTTCTTCTGTTCGTGTCCCTCACACGAGGTGTCGCCACCTTCGGGTGCATGCCAAGCCATTGCCCGGTCCGTGGCGGTGGCCTGATCGTTCAGTGTGCACGGACCGTCCAGGAATCGACAGCAGAGGAGGTCGGATATTGTCTGGTTTACACTGTCTGGTTTTCTCCGCAGTCACATTTCATTGACTGCGTCTTGGCAACGTATCCCCCCCTCCTCATGGTCAGTCTTTGTTCGGCCGACTCCTGTGTGCAGTCGGTTGAGTGATCGCCTGCAGAGCCATGTTTCTTCTGACCCTGTTGGTAGCGTAACCCCATTTTTACGATTGTTGATGTTTCTTCCAGTCGTATTTCCCACATGTCCAGTGTACGCATGTACAGTGTACATGTCCAGTGTACACATGTACAGTGTACATGTCCACATGTCTGGTGCCGCTGGGCGACGAGTTCAACGGTTTCGTGGTGTTAATGAAACTTTTCCGCGACTTCAGTCGGCTCGCATCAGGTATATGGTTGTGCTGCTGGTATTTTGCGTCTGTCTTGAGCTTTCTGTGCTGCTATAGCAACAGTCCGCCTGATGTCCAGGGAAGCCACGCCAGCCGGAAGGTGTAAGCTGTCTATGTAGGTAGGTTTCAGACAGCCCGGTATAAACGATAGAAATACATTTTAGCTCTATATAGCACGATATAGAAGAAGAAGAGGAAGACCAAAGCTGCGATGGAAAGACTGTGTCAAACGAGATCTTGAAAGGGCAGGTACAAACAGCCAAGAGTGGCAGACCACCGCAGAAGACAGAGGGAAATGGAGAGAGTTAACAACGAAAGTGGAAGAAGCAATCAAGTGACTTGGACCCCCGCAAGGGAGCAAGGGGAAGAAGATAGCACTATATAAACACGATTAGAAATAATGTGGTTTTTGTCCGGGGGGATTTTGTCCTACATTCGCTGTGCATAGCACAATGGCAAGGAGAGCCAAATATATAGAGAACTGGTGAGGTGTTGTGTGAGGCCTGTGCTATGTGCCTCGTTTGAACGCGAAGATGATAAGTAAACAAATAAATTAGACCAGAAATGCATATGTTGAAGCAGGTACAATAACACAGTCTCGGACATCGCTAAGTGCCGCCAGGAGCCGACGCCGAGGTTGCGGTTAACTGTTCTATGCGAGTTTCCAGACCTTTCCATAATTACGTCGATGTTTATCAGTGAAAACTACACCTGCGACCTTATCAGTTCATCGGTTGTAGTGCTACTTAGCCCTGAAAATCACACCCTCTGCGAGAACAAATTACCTCATTGCCGCAGTGACAAACGACTATTGCTCTAACCTAGCGGAAACCTGGCTTTACCGAACAACTGCCTTCTGATCCCACCTTAAATTAGCCTTACTGCTATTTGAGCTACAATGAAACAAGACGTCATAGTGAAAAAAAATACTTGGTATGCTGGCATTCATTCGCAATACTCTACTCGGTACCGCCCCAGCTAGTTGCATAAATGTGACGCATGATGTAATTGTTCAACTTAAAAATAAAGCATTAGGCACAACTGTAGGCGTACGCTGGCCAAACCCCAACTCATTATACCGTATATATACACTGAGAATCACTACGTCATTGTTAGATTGAAAACGCACTTCGTGTAGCTGAACATTATTACGTGTAACCTATAACGTGGACGATACATGCGCATGTAAAAATAGTCTCTCGTGAAAACGACTGTCAGACATTGAACAACCATAATGATGTTTACGGATATTATATCCGGCTCGATGCCGGGACATTGACAACTATGAGCAGCGGCGATTGTCCTGATCACCGATCCCCTGACAGTCGTAGCGCTGCCTGACTCTACCCGTCCGCTCCTATGTTGCTGTCACCTTTTATATTTGAATTGGTGACGGACGTAAGACGGCTCGCTATTGTTTACCCCTCCAGGCGAGCGGTGACTCATCCCCGCCGGCTTGCGGCACGGGGTCTGTGTCAAAATTGGTGTCATTGAAGGAATTTTAAAAGACACTTCAAACAAAACCGCGTAGAACGGTTACTGAAACTAAGCAACGACTTCCTGTGGTTGATCGACTTTCTGAAACTGTCGTCTAAAACGGCGGCTTCTTGACCTATGAGGAACATAACTTATTTATTTTGCTATAGATTAAATGTGTGCCTGTGTGTGTGCACACACGCACGCAAGCGTACACGCGTACACGCGCACACGCGCACACGCACACACGCACACACGCACGCACGCACGCACGCACGCACGCACGCACGCACACACACACACACACACACACACACACACACACACACATTAAACTGTGAGACGTCCCGTACAATACAATACTTTCAATTAGTAATAACCCCACCCTCCCGTTCCCGACGTATAACAACACAAACATATCTTATGTTGACAGTTCCGCCCCTGATAAGCACCCCGCCCTTATGGTGGCTGATATGCTAGGGTATCCATTTATGCTATGCAGTGAGTAGCGTCACTAGAGTCGTGTTCCATTTTCTGATACGACCCCTCAGACGCGGCCTGTTCGCCTCAGTCGGCTTCTAATGCGCCAGTAGGACAGACCTGCCACTCAGTTGGCTGAGGCATCACCAGTCGCGCGGTCGCATCGCTCGCCGCGTTTATTTTGTAATCCAGACCCGCCTCGCGTCGTCATCGTTTGGTGAAAACGACGCCTGGATTATCGCCGGTCGGGATAAGCGCACGCACGCAGATCGGATTATCGGCGGAACACACGAGAGTTGCACACTCTAACACCCGGCTAGCGTGCAGACCAGCCGGCAATGTGCTGTGTGCGTTATCAGACGTTTAACATCAGCTCGGCGCCCCCCGTAGCGATCGAGGTAAGTCAGTTACGTTGTACTCTTGGTGTAATCGCGGCTCATCGCACTCGTTAAGCCCCCCCCCCCTCCACCCCACACATATCGTTCCCATGGGATAACAAGGGGCAGAACTGGGAAAGCCAGGACATCCCAAGGCAGACAAGGCCGTTACATCCGTGGGAATGGGACAGATGTGTCACAACCCGATGCCAAAGATTTAAACCTAGCTAATTTGGCTAGACATCCGAAAACCAGGTGTGGAGTATCCCCTGTCTGGATAAGCGCCATATGGGTCGGATTATCGGTGGTGTACAAACGGGAGCGACACGCGAACTTGAATCTCGGTGGGATAGTAACTGTGTCTGCCCACCAGTCGGCACATTACCGCGCAGTACATGTTTAAATTACTATCTCCCGGGCTGATTCCCGTATCTATTGCGTGGCCGCAGTAAATATCTGCATAATTCCCCTAGGTCATGGCTATCTCAATCTCTGCCTTTGCTGTCTCGGCCTCCCTAAGGCCGAACAATAATGTGTGTCATTACAATGGCGGCTTCTACACAGGGCCGTGGCTCTCCCAAATCTCCCAACCTCTCCTGTTGCCGTCCCGTTCTCCCCTGAGCCTGAACAATGACATGTGCCATTACAGGGCGATGTACCGACGCTAAAATGTGTCATTACACATCATTCCGCCTGGCGTCGGTGTTGCCATAGCGACATGCCCCAGTTATTGAAATAGGTGTTCCTTCTTGCCTGTTTTATGGGGGGTAGGGGTGATAGTGGTGCTGTTTGGAGAGTATTCATTATTCTCTCATGTGTGACCCGAGCAGTACCGCCGGAGTTGTGCTTGTGACACCACCAACACTTGTGACACCACCAACACTTGTGACACCACCAACACTTGTGACACCACCAACACTTCTACTAGTGAGAACCATATCACTCATATTCACACTAACCATTGTGTCCTTTTGTTAATGTATGTGTATAAATGCTTTTGCTTGCCGACACGCAGTGTAGAATATGACACCATCCTTTTGTATACGCCAGAACATATTTGCATTTAAAGTTACTGGCCCTAAGGCTAAGAGCACATTATTCACCTACTGACGCGTATCGGTATGAGATTAAGCATAAGGACGACAATACAATATGGTGTTTTGTAATCAACTAAACTACATCTCACCGATATACACACACACCTTACCTTAAAATACCTTAAGATGGTTCTGCTCGCAGGATTCTTGTGATTCCTCATTGATCAGATCTTCGTCGTCGTCTAATGATAGTTTAAAGTGAAACCAAAGGCATTTTTGGGATCTTTGCATCTATAAGAGTACTTGAAAACTAATCATTTGCAACTATAATAAAAAATATCACGCAAATGGTTAACTAAATATACCTCGTTGAACACCGAAAATCTGTTTTGTTCAGAATGCTACGTCAAGAATGCTGACTAGATTTCCACCAACTCCAACTATAAACGCCTGACCGTAGACGCAGACGATTTTTGTCACATGCTTGTCAATAAGTTTGGACATATTGTTTGCGTCTAAAATCAACTTATTTGGCAAGATAGTCCAATCATTCATTCATCGTTTACTAACCTCCTCGAGTTCCGATTTGACAGTTCTCTTAATCGAGCGTTTGCGTGTTGTCGAAGCCTTCGGCGGAGGTGTATGCTGGAAGATTGTCTGGATCGCTTCAAGCTTTAAAGACAATTTCCATACTTCGCTGATTGATGCTTACATCAAAATGCTGCACAGTACGGCATTGTAATAATTTCTCCTGCGTGTAAATCCAATATAGAAGCGAATAAAAAATGTAACCGCACACCTCAACCACATTAAATATACGCACATCCTACGTCACAGCTGCGTCGGGGGTTAAGGGGTTGTTCGCAGCTGATTGGTCAAAATTGCAAGCACTGATGAATATGTCAGCCTCCACGAAAAATGACATAAAACCAGAATTTCCACTTTTAGAACATTATTATTCCCAGTTAACCACTTACAAGATATTCCTGATTATAGTTGCAAATGGTTAGCTTTTAGGCACTCTCCCATAACAGTGCCTTTGGTTTCACTTTAAGAATTCCGGTTCCTATTTTTAAAGGTGCTTCGAAATGATATAGAATTATATCAATTTAATTATATAAAATTACAAATCTTCAATCATATCGCCTCGGAGTCGTCTATATGCTAATGAAGGTAGTCTTAGTGATTTCAATATTTCTATCTAAGTTAGGTTTCTCATACCTGGTAATTCTTTCGTTGCTCTTCTTTGGACGTTTTCTATTGCAATAATGTGTTTTTTGTAAGGGTACCATTCTGTTATTGCGTAGTCGAGATGCGTTCTTACCATTGTTTTATATAATGGCAAGAACTCATCTTTATAAAAAAAAATTAAAGTTTCTCGAATTTGTCATCTTTGTTGTTTTGTTTAATGTGTTCATTAAAGGATAGCTTTGTGTCTAGTCGCCCCTTAGTCGCTTTGTTTTTCGATTGTGTCGAACGGATGTTTGGAGTTGTTGAGTGTCATAGAAGATTTGATTTCTCCAACGTTATTCTGTCCAGTAGTCATGTGTTTACATTTGTTTGGATGACACTTTATTAACCATTTGTTGCTCCACTGCTCTACGGTATTTAGGTCGTGTTGTAAGATGCCCTGGTCATTTTTATAGGTAACAGTTCTAAATATCTTGTGTCGTCTGCAAATAGAAAAGTATCAGACTTGGTTAGTTCTTGTATGTCATTTATATATAGTACACGTTATTTGTTTATACGTTCTTGTATGTCATTTATATATAGTACACGTTATTTGTTTATGCGTTCTTGTATGTCATTTATATATTGTACACGTTATTTGTTTATACGTTTTTACAATGTAATGATTTAATTCGAAGCGCCAGTAGGCTTACTTACTCGAACGCACCGTGGAATCTAAATACAAATTTTAGCCGAGTGAACACGCATCAGAACTTCAGAAGATATTCTGACACCGCCCCTCAGCTAATCTTATCAATACACACTTAACGTATAAGTGCCGTCGTCGTCTAAAATCCCATAGTGTTCACCGCATCAAATGCACCTGCTTGGCGATATATCAGTATCAACGTGATACGAGAATCACCTGCCAAGCTGTGACGTTATCACGAAGACACGGTGTTGCATTGACACAGTCAGATTTCAGTTGTCTCCATCTTGTTTGCTTCTTGACGCGTTATTCTCTATAAAGGTTGTTTTTGTGTCGCTGTTATTAAAATGATTGCTATAATTGTTATTATTTTCTAGTAGTAATTTCGTCCGTTTTACCACCGCTATTGTTTACCCCATTGGTGGCGGGCGAAATATTAGGAATTCGCGCACATGAAGTAAATAGGTGGTTTTGTTATTCGAGCATACACGGTAAAGATTTAAGGCCGATTTGATCACATACGTAATCGAGTCCTGGTCTAGGGCCTAGGGTAAACAAGATATGGTGCTATTCGGACACATTCGATGACAATCAGTATTAAACGATACTTGGTGCTGCTATTCGAGTACTTACGGTAAAAAGATTTGATGCTATTCGAGTGCATACAGAGAAAACGAGATCTGGTGCTATTCGAACACATACAATAAACACGACCTGGTGCTACTGGATGACATAAGGTAACCATGACATGCTATTCGAGTGCAATCAGTCCATACCGCATTTGAACAAGGCCTGTTTTTCGAACGCATATTATGAAGAATACCGTCGAGTACATACGGTAAACACGGCCTGGTGCTATTCCAGTGCATACGGTAAACAAGTGTTTGCCTCTGTGTCGCAACCACAGGTCGCAACCTCAGCGACGCACTCCCCTTTCTGGGAAACGGATGTCAACATACACACGGCGACTGTCGCATCGCGTTTCAGATTTGTTTGTTTGTCACCACTGACGTATAAACAAACAAAGGCGTCAACAAACCTCTCCTGTCAATATCCCTCCTCCCCGAAGATAGATGGGGACATAACACTTGGAGTGGACCCCGATAACTCCCCACTTGCGTGAGCACGATATATATCCACACCACTACAACGCGCTTGATAGACCTGAAGGAAACGGCAAGTTGGTATATCGTTCTGCGCGTACAACATATCCTTAAAATTGCCATGTATCATTCTTCAAAGCCACCGTTCGGTTATGGTAATCATCTGTCGGGACTCTCCCTGGCTTCAACGGTTCCGAGAAAAGACACGCTTGCCACCTGGGGAATATCTCCTCTGTGCATCCTCTTCATCATTATCACCCAGCGGAGTTATCTTTCACAAGAAGGTTGTCCTCACCGTCTAAACCGTTTCCCGTTCTCGGTTGCCCGGTTGGCATTCTCGTATCTCGTGGCTTCCAATTTATCTGTGACGTCACGCATCGTAATCTTTTCCTGCCAGTTTCTCCATCAATTCAGCCCACGAAGTTGTCCGCCTGGGTGGAATGTAACGTTATGGAACGATTCAGGTCTACACATAAGTAGAGCCACGACAGACGGCGTCAAACGTATGAGACCATCCTGCGTTGTCATTGTCATTCGTCCGAAGATCGAGTGTTGTTTGAAATATCGTTTTTGCTTTATGCAGTTTTGTTGAAAGAGCAACAACAGCGTGACTATTATTCGCAACAAATCACGTACAATGAAATTAATAGCAAGTAACATGGATCAGCTACAATTAGCATATATATATATATATATATATATATATATATATATATATATATATATATATATATATATATATATATATATATATATATATATATATATATATATATATCATACAAGCATATATATATATATATATATATATATATATATATATATATATATATATGCATACAAGCATATATGTTATATATATATATATATATATATATATATATATATATATATATATATATATATATATATATATATATATAATATATGCATACATACATACAAGCATATATGCTAATATATATATCAGACATGTACATCATCAAAGTAAAGTACGAGTACGTTTGTGATGGTTGAGTACGAGTACACTGCTCAAATCTGAGTACGTGTACGATCACGAGTACATATCCGCGAGTACGAGTACATCTTGTATGATATTATAGTAACTCTGTATAGTAATAATAACGTATTTTAAAAATAAGCATAGTGAATTAATTTAGTGAAAGTGAATTCACAAGTCAGACACTAATATGCTCATTATAGAGGGAGTCCTCCTAAACAGAGCACATGTTCAAAGGAACGGTTCGCTTGTTATGAAAGTGGATTCACATGTCAGACAATGGTTCCATGATCTGCTCAAGCCTGAATACAGAGAACTTTTACAGAACATGTTGTGCAACATGATTCATAAAACAGACAGTGTAAACATTGATTATAACCATGCATAATACACAATATGAGGCTTATTAAGCAATGATATAAAATAGTACATCGGGTGCAGAATGTAACAATAATAATTACTCCATGATATATGAATCTATGAACACTGTTAGGCATGTTGTGGCTGGCAATGACCACAAGTGCACAACTAATGTTTGCTGAGAGGGTGGATTAGCACCTGCCAATGTCCAGGGCTCAATAACCCCTTTGTACTTTAGCACCTGCCAATGTCCATGGCCCAATAACCCCTTTGTACTTTAACCACACTATAAATTGACATCAGTCAATACTGGTGCATGCTGTCTGACTTGAGTCACCAAACATCTTCAAAAGAAGATTCAGCTAGCAGCACTTAGTACTGTCACTTGTGGAAGCAACAAAGGCATTTTATGGCTTTTCACTTGACCCTTTGGACTTGCTGGCTTAATAAAACAAACACAAGAATTATGGCATGGACTGGTAAATAATACAACTATGGGTATGAACTAGGGGTTTCTGACTGAGAAAAGAATCAAAAGGCGCTGCTTTTTGAAGCGAAGCCTTTGTGGCTTCAGTGCATTCAATGTGCAGAAAAGTGATGCACGGTGTGAATTTGTGAAAAAAAACTCATTAATACCTTGTAAAGTTCTTACAGAGGACAATAAATGAACGGAACAAATTGCCTACGGATTGTGTAACTGCTAGCAGCGCGAATATGTTTAAAAACAAGGTTGACACATATCTCAGGAAGGCAGGTTACACGTAGATGAACATTGTTGGACTCTTGATAAGCCAATGGCTTCCTTGTCCAGTTGCCATCTGGGCCTTTGGCTTGGATGGCAAATCTTGTTAAATCTTGTTAAAAATGAAACCACATCTACTAAATGTAACAGTAATAATTATTACAAATTAGGGGTTATTACATTGCAATTAATATAATGGTTATTGCAATATAATCGACATAATAAAAGTGTTAATGATCCTATATTATAAAACACAATTTGTTTTATTCATATGCAGGTAATACAATTTGCTACCATACTTTTTAATTATTGTCATAGTTGTTAATGATTTGATAAAATAAAAATAAAATACTTTTTCAAAATATCATATTGCAAAAGTACTCGTAATGTACTCATAAAATCTGAGTACATTGATACAAAAATGTACTGGAGTACACGAGTGCTGAGTACTGGCCACAGATTATATATATATATATATATATATATATATATATATATATATATATATATATATATATATATATATATATATATATATATATATATATATATATATATATATATATATATATATATATATATATATATATATATATATATATATATATATTATTTTGTGTTATATACAGACAAACATACATGCATAATATCCATTCAAAGACAAAACTCAATCATCAATATTATCGTTGATGCACCCCTATTAGTCGCTATCCCATTCACCCCTCCTGTCCATTTTTTCCTCGTTCTTCCTGCTGGTCTAGTCCCTCGTTCTGGATGTCACCTATCAACATTCTCAGCGGCTCCCATTATTTTCCGTCCTCCTCCCATGACCTGCCCATCTCATACATCGATCTTCACGTGACAGCGTCGAATGTCCCTTATCGGAGCCGGACTCTGTCATCAAGGGGGATTGTCGTTGTCGTCGCCGCGGAGCCTCTGCCTCGTGAAACAACTCCGCCTCAAGTGGTGTCACCTTAATGCACTCCACTTGATGTCACGTACATCCTCTTCACCCAGAAAACGACCCGATGGTGTCGCGCTGGAACTTAGGAATACCCGCATGTCTGAGTACAGAATTATGTTCTGTTGCGCCCTGGCTGAAGATCAAAAAGTTATAATAACGACTGTGGGGTTTTCTTCTGTGATTTTCCAGCAGATAATTGCCCGGAAACATGATATTTTCGCACGTACACGTGGCCGTTCGTGCATGCCCCAACTTGTAGGTAAACTTCGCGGTTAATTACCTATTTGCCTAAAATGTGGTATGCTAGAACTGCTGATGACGGATCGTCTTACCGTTAGTTAGGTTCATCCGAGGCTACTAGGGTAAACGCATTCGCGTTTAATGTGTAGACACTTGGATCAACGCTCGCTTATCCTCCATAGCTCAACAGCGTAAAAGTCCAACTGTTTACAAGTGGAATTGCTCATTGATTAGAAACTACTTAAACCCTTTTTATTTTGTTGCGCTGCCGAGCGTGGTTCATTAGCGCAATTGAAGTGTGTTGTATTGTGTTGCATTGCATTGTGTTGTATTGTATTGTATTGTATTGTATTGTATTGTATTGTATTGTATTGTATTGTATTGTATTGTATTGTATTGTATTGTATTGTATTGTATTGTATTGTATTGTATTGTATTGTTCTAGTGTGGTCATCAGCACCAAGTTTTCCTTCGATCTGTTAAATTAAAACACAGAATGGAATTAAATTTGGTTTTAGTTTAGACTTTTAAGAAACCAATTATGCAATGACCGACCGCGGTTTCGAAGATTGACTACTGCCCAGTTTGTCGAGCGACGACGAATTACGTCGTCGTCACAATCTCCGGAAGCACCTGCCAGTTACTATTTACGGCTGGCTGACATGTCGTTTTGTTCTTCGCGTTTCATACATTATGCAACGGCGAGTACGCACGACACACTTACGCGAGCGTACACAGGGCAGTGTAACTTTGACTTTGAGCAGCGTCACTGATCTTCTACAGCCCACGTGTAAAAGTAATGTGGACTAGTTGATGACGGATTTCTTCGAAGTTTGTCAGTACATATTATTTAACGTTTGACTTATGTGCGTGTTTTTAAGGAGAGTATTACGCAACAGTAAACAAATATCATCATAGCCGAAGTACCGTAGCTATGCCGCCAAACAGTATATTCTTAACTGTTGTTTTTGTTACTTACATGCCCGTTATCTAAACTGAAGCATTGTCTGTTCAGTCGGGTCGTTGTCCTTCCCATTGAATGGTGTGTGTGCGTGCGCCAGAAGAGTCATTTGGTTATGGTGAATACCAGATTTTTCTCTGTATTTCAACCTGGTGTATTTGTTGTCTGGACAGCGACATGTTTAGGACCGTGAAACTGGACGTCGTGACTGTGGCGTTTATCCACTGTACCACTGTTACTATCACGAAAACGCCTAGCCAAAATGCATTGCCCCAATGCTCCCGATTATGCAACTGGTCCACGTTCTACGTAATGGACACTTAAAGTTTGCTTACCTAAAGCCCAGTCCGACTTGGGGTTGTCTTCAATTAAACTAAGTTCATAGTTATGTGAAATATATTTTCTCGAGGTATAAAACACGGAACACTTTTATGAAAACCGCTGACGATGTTACCCGAAAAGTTTGACTAGGATGATGTGTGCATTGTTTTTCATAATTTTTACTATTTTAACCATCGACTAGGTTAAGGATACTCGGCATTTGACAACACCGCTCGCTTGTGACAGTTCAGATTCATCAAGACGCGTAACCTGGCATCTCATCCTGGGAACGGTCGACCGAGAGCTGCTGAAGTCAAAATCAGATCTTAACTGACGGTTATAACATGGGCGTTTCATTGATTGCCTTACCAACCTCGGCCACACATCCCAGCAGCGGATCCAGGGGGTCTTAAGGGTCTCAAGACTCCCCAGGCTATGGAGGGGGGTCTTAGACCCCCTTGTGTCCATGGCAAATATTACGGTAAAGAACAACGTATTATGGCATACATCGGAACTAGTGTCAATGTAAAGACTGCAATATTAGCAGCCGGCTAATATTAACCCTTCTGTAAGTAGAACGACATATGTGTCGTCCAGTCCCCACCCCTCGCCCGATTCGTAAGTAGAACGACATATGGCTACGCCTGACTGAGACGTGTCCCATCCCGCACCCCTCGTAGTGTGCGCTACTGTTCTTCCTTCATTTCGTACCCAGCAGAATAATCTCCTACCTCAAGCTGTTAAACTTGGCACCTCTTTTGGGGGAGTAGAACCAATCAATACAGCGTATAAAGTGCAGGAAGGTTTATGTTACACACAACAACTGTGCAAAGAGAAGAATCAACTGCCAAGAGCAACGACCGAACAGCAACGCGTTGATTATCGTGCTGACGACTACTGGAAATGATACAATGTAATAACCAAGAAGGAACATCAACGCGCTGATTACCGTAGTGGCAACTGTGGAACTGATACAATGTAGTGAAGCGACAGAGCTTATCAGTGCTGAACGGGCGGTGGCCTTGCACCACGATACAGCTATATGACGTTTCACAGGTCTCGCGTCCCATTGTTCGTCGTTGCACCTTAGAAGCTGCTGGGTTCACATGACGCAGACAGTTTACGCCGTAGCGCCAAGTACGCACCCTTTAGATCACTGCGCCATTCACAGATCGTTCTTCAAGCAAAACACTCCAGGTCTGCGTGAAATTGCTTCGTTTCGTTTCGTCGAACTCTCTCGTCTGCTCAACAGTTTATAAATAGGTGTTATCCTCTTCTCCACACAATGTCGCTCGGATTACTCACTTTCTGCTACCACCCCTAATAACAACACTACATATGGTCCCTAATAACAACACTACCGATCACCACTAATAACAACACTACAGATCACCACTAATAACAACACTACATATCACCCCTAATAACAACACTACAGATCACCACTAATAACAACACTGCAGATCACCACTAATAACAACACTACAGATCACCACTAATAACAACACTGCAAAACACCACTAATAACAACACTACAGATCACCACTAATAACAACACTACAGATCACCACTAACAACAACACTACAAATCACCACTAATAACAACACTACAGATCACCACTAATAACAACACTACAGATCACCACTAATAACAACACTACATATCACCACTCGATCCTCAAACGCGGATCTGGCAGTGCATTCTCCCATTCCAGTTCGTAGAAGAATTGCCCTTTCTCTTAATTTAACCTATGCTTAAGTTCCGTCAGCGAAGGAGCGTTATATTAAAAGTGTTAAACAATGTTCAGTCTGATTGCCTACTTAAGCATATGTTTTCTGGATCTTGCTCAGCTGCCTGCCTCCCTTAAAGGTCAACGGAACAACCGATAGGTTTATGCTCCTGAAGTAGCACAGAAAGTGTGCGTGAGAGCAACACAAACAGCTGATTGCACTGACATAGCATGCTGGCGGCAATTAAAATACTTCTGGTATTATTAATATATCTGGCGGACAACACCACTGGCGTTTGCCCTCCTAGCCATTTGCGTAGGAATGCAACATTGTATTCTGACAATACCATGGTTCTATCAATTACCGATCTCATAATGCATTTTCGCTGTGTGACCGGACAGGTTTACATGGTTTTATTAGATTCAATCACTGTCAAAAGTGACAACTTTCCGCCGCAGAGTGCGCCCTGGCGATTGTGATCACACATTAATCGTAATCGCTGGGGAGAGCGGAACGTTGACGAATCAGCGGATGCAAATACGAAGCAGTCAAGAATGAAATGTTGACACGACCCCTTCCCCACCCGCACACTTCATTTGGCCATCCGATTAAACCACATAAAGCCGCCCACAAACCGCTTTATCTGTAAAACATCTTGTTTCGTTCGACGCCCGCGGTGATTCATCCCTAACCGTTGTTCGAGACCCGGCTAGACGCCGTCGGCCGGCAGCCACGTCACAACGCCTCGTCGCCGACAAGCCCGAGTGTCGGCCGGAAACCTATTCACGTTATTCGAGCCCGTTACAAACAAGAAAGCGTATCAAACCCGCAACGTTATCTAATTTGTTTCGACTTATATTACGTTTATTGTCACCCACATTACCATACCTACAGTCTGCGTCATCATCATCATCATCATCATCATCATCATCAGTACTCTTATTGTTTAGTGTCGATGTCATTACCACCACCACCACCACCACCACCACCACAAATTCGATTAAGCTATCCATTTAACAAATAAAATGCACATAAAATAATATGATTATGTTGCTGCCCAGTGGTGAAGTGTACTACTGTATCAGTTTACAGCATATGTAGAATAAATACACATGACTAAACAACAATGCAAGCAAAACAAAAGGGCAATGTATCGTACCATCGTTCGCGCGGACAAAATATATAGTACACGTAACATGTTATTCCCGGCTTATCTGCCATAATTTTTCTGCATACTCTCCTGCCTACAGCAGACTCTCCTGCCCACAGCAGACTCTCCTGCCCACAGCATAATCTCCTGCCCACAGCAGACTCTCCTGCCCACAGCAGGCTCTCCTGCCCACGCATTTGAGTTGCGTCTGATGGATGTTTACGACGGGGACCCGTTGATGACGACGGCTGCGATACGAACGACAGTAAAAACAACCGTGCGTGACGCAATCGTTATGATCTCATTTCCTGAAGTCACTAAATGGCTTCCGACGTCCCGGATTGGGACAGCGTCAGCGCGGTATTCTTGCGGTTTGTCATCATGTACGTGGCACAGTGCATTCCCACTTTGAGGGACACCACTCCCTTATATCTCATAACATTTTTGTACAGCGCTTTGATAATTTTAATGGAAATTGGCGCTTGATATGTGGGTCAAGTTTCAAAGGAGTGTGCGTGCATACGTACATGCATTTGCAGGAACGCTGGGGTGCAGTACACGCACTTGCACGAACGCTTGGGCGCACGCACGCACGCACGCACGCACGCACGCACGCACGCACACACACACACACACACAAACACAGCGTATAATGTATTAATTACACTAAAACATAAGTTTTAACAAACCTCATTACATTAAAACTCACTCACTCTTGTAGATTTCCATAATACTTTAAAAATTATATATAACTGTGCATGATATAAATTCGACACTTCGCCTCTGTGTGCTTTAACCTTGCCACCTTTTATCGTCTTTGGTGCCGAGTTACTTCCGCCACTTCCAATTTCGCTAACACTCCCTACTTTTAGGTAATCACCGCGCTAATAGTAGCGGACGTAACTGCCGGCGATAATTTTATCAGCGGTTTAGAAACAAGATCCAACGACCAACCAACAGCTGCGATGTGTAACGAGTGTTGTTGAACTAAGAAATAGAAGAATTTTATTGACAGGCGTGGAACCAGCTGACTAATTCGGCACTGCATTTGTTATCGTTGCAATTATGTCATTTTCCAGTCTTCTGCAATGCTGGTAGAAAAAAGAGCGTTGAAGTGTAAAAAGAAGCGCCTGTACAAAAAGTACTGCAATATGATACGTCATGTTTGTTTTCTTGCATTTTTGGTGGAAAATTGACTGAAATGTAGTGACATGCCAAATATATCTTTGACAGGGCTTTGCCAAACGTTGTACGTGTTGGTATTGCCAGGTGACGACCACATTAATATGTTATTGATTGATCGTTTGAACATGTTTTGTAAGGTTTGAGTACCGCTTGCTGCTATTCCTATATCGGACGTCAGAAGCTCTATGCTGTGATCGACAGTATCAAGTAGGAGTGATATATCGTGTTTGTGTCGACGATACCCGAGGACCGTTTACTCGGATATGCGGTTCACCATATTGCGGTGCACAAATAGACCGGCTGCGTTGGCTAACGGAAACATTTGTCTAAAAACGCATTCACACTAATGCAGTTTTACTGCTCCGAGATATCGCATTACGTTGTTTTGAACGACTCGAGAATATATCCGCTACGGGAATCTTAGATGTCAGTTGTGTTATCCTTTCCACTCGCTGCGAAGATTTCTCGGGTAGTATAGCTGTCGTTTTCCATTAGTGCTGCACACCGCGAGTGGCTTACTCACTTCGGGCCCCCCCCCCCCCCACCGTTAAAATGGCATTCTCGTGTCTTCGTGGAATCCCGATGACATTATCCACCTTGTCGTGCTACTTATGTCCAGTGGCGTATTTAGGACGGATTGGGTCATGCCCCCCAAAAATGTTACACAGTGTAATTTTTCACAGTGTAATGTTTTATCTATTCAAACACATTGACAGCTCAACTATGTTTGATTTGGCGGTTATCTGTTAATGCATATCGATCGTGCTGTTCAGCCTGCCATGTTTGCTTAATATTCGAGTCGAGACATTCCAATTAAACAGATAATTGTCAAATTATATGAACAATTGGTGGCTCAATGAAACACGTTTGGACGGTCAAGATGTTAAAATATATATAGTTTATTATGATATAACATGGTTTTACGATGGGAACGGTCAGACTGCGTACCATTAATACTGACTGGTCTTCTGTGACTATAGAAATCCGCCCATCCTTGTAGCAGCAGCAGCAGCCCTTACTGCAAGAGACAAGATATCGATCGCGTCTCCTTTGTATCCGTGTCGTTTCTACGCGTGTGGTCCGTGATGTGACAACGTGGCGTTATCGTTTCGCGCCAAGATGCAATTGGATGATTCGAAATTGCCTGAATTGAAATGCTAGCCGGGTATTCTCACGCGGCTTTTGTTGGCCTGACTTTTTGTCTAGGACCGTATTATGTGGGTCACGGCTCCCGACCTGACGGTTGCAAGCGCCGCGCGTGGCTAGCACCATGTGATTTGGACCGCCACCTTTTGGCTGGGGTCGGCAACCCACGGTTTGGGTCCGTAACACTGGCTAAATAACCCTGCATAAGTTTAGTCGAAGCTACCGATCAACGCGCGATTGATGATTATTTCGCCACCGCAAAAGCCAGGCCGTTCAGAGGCAGACAACACTCGTCAGCTTTGTTGTCTCGGTCGATTTTGAAGCAATAAATGCCCCCGATCGCGAACAGTGGCGAGAATTAGGACAGGGAATGTCTGCTTAACAGATTATCAGCCGGAGAATACATTGTGGTTCACGTAGAAATAGGAAAATGCGAAACCCAGACACCCCATGTTAGTAACGTGAGAATGCTCTTTTTTATAATATACTTCCGACTTCTTCTGTTGACCGAAATATCTGCCGACAAAATCATCGCCAGACGCAAAGAGAACATTGAACGCATTGTCATTAAATGTAATACAAACCAATGCGTCTGTAGGTAAGCACGTCGGGACGAGACAGAAAATTCAATTTATACAAAATTGCATCTCGCACCTATTTCACTTGAATGATTTTTATAGATCACATCACCTAGGCTACGCGACATGCTTGCATTCTGGCGCGTTAGAAATGTGAACGGAGTTCCACTGCGTGTACAGCGTACGCATTTACACGTAGACGTATATGGCTTTCATCGGCGAAACACCCGTTGATGGAAACACGTGTCAGAAACTACGTGAATGACATATCTCTGTAGGCAGAGCGTAACGTGTATCCTGCAGCTGAGCTAACAGGCTGGCATTCGGTAGATGCCACAAACGAGTGTACATCACGGTGCAACTGTCTTTACGATGTCCCGTAGTGTTATGCAGGCCCTGTGTTGTTGTTCGAACTCAGTATGGTATTATTTAAATCCATGAAATAAATAACCAATGATGATAAAGAATAATAACAATGAAGCAACAATAACCAATGATGATAAAGAATAATAACAATGAAGCAACAATAACCAATGATGATAAAGAATAATAACGATGAAGCAACAATAACCAATGATGATAAAGAATAATAACAATGAAGCAACAATAACCAATGATGATAAAGAATAATAACAATGAAGCAACAATTACGACGAAGGTCATGATGACTAGCACCGAGTTGCTAACATAATGACGACGACCATCAGGGAAAAGGAGTGCGTGCGTGTGTGCGCGCGCGTGCGTGCGTGCGTGTTACAGTAATCGAAATGAGGAATAGATGGTGTTAATTGAAATGTAATTGAGTCGAGAGTTCAACGGAAGGGACGTTGTGTTCTTGGCACATCTATTAAGCGGGCTTCACGAGTGAGACGTTGTAATTACGAGTTCGTCTCCCGTGTACACGCATTCGCTAGACTGGGAAATTAGTCGATGCATTCGAATTGCGAACATTGTTGTTCGACAGTTGCGAGGTTGCCGTTCTTCAACTGACGACCCCCATTAGGGGCTGTGACGTCATTATCAAGAACGGCAATTGACTGTGGCATCGGGCCAAATTGACTAGACCGATAAGACAATAACGACTGCGATACCGACATTGATTGTAGTGTTATGATAACTGCAATATATCATCGGGGAGAGATGGAATGCGACTTCAGTCGGGAAGCAGACTTTATTGTATGACAAGAACGCTGACCCCGGAAACTGTGTACTGGTGTTGCGTTATTCCATAAATAAACAACCAGGTTCAAACGATAAACCGCTCGGAGTCAATCGACGCAGTGCACTGTTAAAATAAACACTGCGTATCGATAACGCCACTCGAAAAACATTCCGGCTGTCAGCAAATCTCCAAGTTGCTAGATTTTCTACTTGCTCGCCTGTTTCCAGCAACGCTGTGCCGACCCTACGTCGATGCATCGTCAGCGTTGCAAGGTCAAGTTTGTTTGTTGATTCAAAATTGTCATTTCATCGTTCACCTAGGCCTTGTCCACCCAGTGCGGCCTTCCGCTAGATATTTCCATCTTTCTCTGTCGGTGGCTGTTACTATCCAAAGTGCTCCTGCGTGGTTGGTAATGTCCGTCGTCTCGTCGGTCTGCCTCTTTTTCCTTTTTTGGATTGTCAATCAGTTGTTCTGCCGGTCCATGTATTAGTTTTCCATCGCGCTGCGTGAACTGTTCATTTCCACTTTGTTTTCGTGACGTCGAACGTCCGTTAAAAACGCTAACGTTGTGGTTTTGCGCGTCCTGCGCGGGCCTCTCTTCGCAAGCAGCCGACCGCGCGAGATTTGCCGGGTCAATACGAATACACCATACCGCATTTGTAAGCGCACAAGCGTGTGTCATCAGCACGCTAAAAGGGGCGGCTTCAGTCGCACAATGCCGTCTCGCTAACGCACAATAGCTCCTGTCTGAAAGTAGGCGTCTGCGGCAGTGTTGTGGAAGTTTCACGTGAATGCCACGCTCGGTACAGTAACTGCTCGGGTTCTTGTTTTTCCCCCAGCTTTTTTTACAGAACAGATGGTTCGCTGAGCAACGCGACAATGACTAACCCCACGCACCTGTGTGTGTCTTTTCTTACGTACGTGCGTGTGGCTTCTCTTACGTACTTGCGTGTCTACGGCTCTTTCGTTGGTACCATTCTACGAGGCCATGAGCCAAAGTATCACAGACACGCCGTCAACACGTCTGCTACGATGGGTCTGTGTAGAAAACACAGCGGGTTGCACGCTTTCATCGCGTGATGGAACATTTACTTCTCCACAGATACCAGCAACGTGCAAAAGGAACTATTTTATTATCTCATCCGATATCCAATGTACTCTCCATGTCATCGTCATGTTCCATGTGGGTCGATGATTAAGTTGTTCCCATTTTATTATTTATACACTTGGAGAGACGCCAATCCTGGAATCCAGTCTTATACCTCCTGGGCGCAAACCAAGCGCCGTATCAGTTCAACTTGGCGCCAATACTGACTGATATATTTGGACAAGAAGCCGGCCTACGTCAGAGTGGGTCGACAAGATATCTCGAGTGAACCAAGCTATTTATTATGAACTCGACGTCGAATATCCGTCGTAGATGTTGATATTGCTGGTGCAACATTGTTTGCATAGCGACAATGACATTTACATACGCTGAATGTGTTAGCGAAACCAGAGCGAGCCGCTGGGCGCTCAACAGGGAACATTTGCATAAAGCAATTTGCCGAGTTGTGCGCCTGCAACGACAAAAGAAGAAGATTGCTGCGATAGGCATAAATTCGGAGAACGTTTATCGATCGATGTGTGTCTGCGTCTAACGTTTTTGTTCCTGGTCTGCAAGTAAAATATGTTCCCATGTTAAGTCAAGATTTTCCTTGTTTTATGCGATATTCCACATTCACTGTCAACAATTAGTGACGTAGGTCTGGTGTTACACATCCCGAGAACGAACTATTATTTTAACTCGTAACCACGAGACGTGACGAACGCAACAATTCTGTTTTCACCTATAATGAAAACGCCGCCCAACATCTGTCATAAATATGTATGTGCAATATCTGCACCATTCATCTTAAAATGTCAACAATTAATTTATATAATTTATATAACAACAGTGGAAGTTGGCGCCACATTTGTGTTAGCGTATTGGTGTTGTTTGGTGTACATACCTACCCACAGCTGTGGCTGACACACACGTGTATCATGTTCTGTGTGTGTGCGTGCGTGCGTGCGTGCGTGCGTGCGTGTGTGTGCGTGCGTACGTGTGTGTGCGTGCGTACGTGTGTGTGCATGGGGGCTTGCGTGCGTGTAACAATTTCCTGCGAATTATGGAAGTTTCCGTGCATGCTTAGGTCAGACGGTGCAATATTGACCAGCCGTTACATAGTCTTGCATGTGCTGTCTTGCAACCATTACCGGATCCAATCTGGCAATTTATTGCATTCACTGAGGTCCGTATCGCATTCATTCTCGAGAAGCTTTTTGGGGATAATAAACTTGATGTATCGAGCAACTCCTCCAATAAGGCATGTTTAGGAGTGGGGGGTATTATGAAGTCAGCCGCCGGAGATTTTAGAGCATTTGATGTATGATCAATAAAAAATGCAATTAAAATATTCCTTCACGCACAAGACTATATTCCATGGATATTGGCTCATTACACAGATGCAGGCCTTAGCTTGTCACAAGCATTTTGTTGCTAGCGCAAGCAGGTCTCCGGCAATAACCTTGTGGATAATTTTTTATGTGACGTTGATTCTACATGCGGTGCAAAATGTTCTTCAAATGTGTGATTCAACTCGAGATCTGTCCCACCGTGCACTGCAATGTTTGCACAAAACAGAGTCACCCTGGTGGTCGGTTCTTATAATCAAACAAAGCTCCTTTTAAAGACATATTACGTCACCCCGGGGATGAGCAACTGAAGGATTATTCGGGACAGATTAATCATCGTTGACAGAGTTGGAAACTTGATTCCCCAGCCTTGTGGCCCAGTCACTGTCACAAGACTTGAATCCGTCTTGATTCAGCACTGTAATGTATACACGTTACCCGCCCTGGATCAGCACTGTAACGTATACACGTAACGAATACACGTTACACCGCCTCCGTGTTGTTATGACCTTTGCAGCATACACGTGAGTGAACATATGAAATTGGAAATCTGAGCAATACGCCACCCCCGGGATGACGTGTGACACCCTATCCTACACTACCGTTGGTGCTGGAACATCACTGCAGTTAGTAGTGACTACTTTCCTTCAGTGGTGATTGCCTAGAGATATCAACGTTGTGTCCATATTTTGGGTCGACATTTCGGGTTGGAGGTTCTAGAAATTACCAGCTTGATTTGCTCGAAAGACAAACATGAGGTAAGTTAATGAACGTTTAATATATCCAGAATGTTTTTATCACAAGTTAAATTGAAAAAAATATATCCTGCCCTTTCTAACACTCAGCGCGTTCTGGTTTGCATACATCGTACAAATTATGGTTATCCGAATCTGAATGTATTGTGAGACCTCATTAAATTGGCCAGCCTTTTCAGAACGAATACGTCAAAACTACCTTTATATGCTGGCACAGGGGTGGTCACTGCCGTCCTGAGTGGTTCTTTTACGTCCCCCAACCAACTTTGTGCGGTTGTTTGACATGCTGTTCACCATTTCATACAACGTTGGCGTCCGGTAAACTAATACAGAATATGTATGTTCCAACGATCTTCGCCGTCTCGCAAATTAACGCAGCAGCTAAACATGTAAGTCAGTCTCCATGACCAAGGTCTGGTGTGCTTCCTATACAATTTCCTCTTCCTCAATTCCCTCTCGTGGTCCCGGCGGTGGGTCAGAAAGCTCGTCCAGACGACGATTCCATGTGCAAATGTTCGCACCTGGGCGACGTAACTATTGTTCTGATGACGGTCGACGGTGACAAAACTCTTTGTTTGTTGCATATGATTAAGTGGTGTCACAATCAATATGTTTGTGCGCAAATGTGTGTCGCCCGCGTCAAGTCTAGTGTTTGTTTTCGTCCTGGGCCGCTAGAAGCTCGTATGTCGACCCTCAGTTCAAAGGCCACGAGGTCAGACGAATTCCGAAACATCAGACGCAAACCCAAGCCGTTGCCATAGTGGTTCAAGAAAACAAATTACATGCGCAGCCGTGAAATCAACTATTGGAAGCAGGATATCCAGGTTGTTTTATGAAACGGGGTATGTGGATCCATATATTGGGAACTCGTGTTGAATAATGCCATCAATTAGTACATGTGCTAATACTTTAATTGTTTCGCTAAAACTGTTGCTCACAATTATTATTTACAGTACAATGTTTATTATATACAGTACATTGTTTGCGTTGATCTTTTCAGTCCTGCGCTTATTTGCGACAGTAGAAAGCTTGTTTGAAATCTTGTCAAGTGGTTTCTGAAGTACCTTTCCACTCAAGCAATCACACAGGCCTTGCACTGTGGGAACTCACTGCCAGTGCATATACATGCCTGCATATCTGTTTGGCAGAAATTATGACGCACTTAATAATCATAGTTATAAAAATGACTAAGCAGTACTTTGAAGAAACGGTTACTTCAGGCTCACAGAAATAACCGAATTACACCGTATAGCGCCTCTTGTGGCTAGGTTTACGGAGTACACCGAAGCAGTTACGTCGGGCAGAATCAATGTGATTGCCGATACCGTTGCCCAGGGGGCAATCAGCACCTCCTGGAAATGAGCCTAGAACGCCAGATAATGTTAAGTTTGGCGATAACGTGGCAATGGTTTCACTTTACTTCGATTCTCTTTATACATACTGCCACCCCTCTGACGCATTGGCGGATGTTGTCCCAATTTGTTATATAAACATCATGATTTGCCATCTCTCGATCGTGATTTGCCATCTCCTGATCATGGTGTCCCATCTCCCGATCATGGTGTGCCATCTCCTGATCACGGTGTGCCATCTCCCGATCACGGTGTGCCATCTCCCGATCATGGTGTGCCGTCTCCCGATCATGGTGTGCCATCTCCCGATCATGGTGTGCCATATCCCGATCACGGTGTGCCATCTCCCGATCATGGTGTGCCATCTCCCGATCACGGTGTGCCATCTCCCGATCATGGTGTGCCATCTAAGGAGGTATGAAAGGTATGAATGTGGTAAAACAATAAAACGCTTCCACGTCGAATGGCTACGCGAGAATGCACCCGATGCCACGATTTGTAGCATAGAAATCAAACATTTTCTCCAGACTTACTGGCACAGCCGGTACAAATAATATCCATCTTTGTTCAGGTGTAACTGGGAAGACCTCCCGCTTACTTCTGAGGTGGTACGTCTGTTTAGGCACCTCTGTTTACATGACGAACCTATTCCTGGCGAGTTGTCATTATTATACACATTTGACGAGGGCACAGCAACGCCGTGCTGCGCTGCGAAATATATCCAACGATAAAACACAAATATAAATATGTTCACTGTCCATTAGGAGAAAGCACTGCGATGCGACATTCACTGCACATTTGTTGTGTAAGTTAACATCGTCATTGCTATAAATAGACCTATAAAATGGCTTCCTCGTAGGCATTAAGTGTGATTCATGTTATCATGGCGTTCACTTGAGTACTATTTCAGCCATTTTTACGACGCAATCTGCCATTTGCTGCGTGGTCGCGGTAATAATATTTTGTTCTCATTACGCTGAGATTATTAGTTGCAATAATTTGCAGAACAACGGACGGGTCCTTTTATGATTCACCGAGCGTAGAGCTTTCGATATACGTTCGAATCAAGGGAAAGGTTCAAAAATGCACTTTCATTGGTTGAAATGGTAGGTTTTAAAAGGTACGTTCTTATATAGCGCGGTATCCAGACCTTGGGACTGTTCAATGCGATTAACACTTCACCCCTGACAGACCTGACCATTCCGACACCATTTCGACTTCTGTGAATCATTCAGCCACTCTACAATTACTGCGCGAAGACTGTTCGTTAAAATATCCACCTCTGTCAGTAGCCAGGTACTCATTTATACAGCTGAGTGAACTGTGGCAACATGGGATGAACAAAATTGCTTTGAAATTGCAGCAAGATGATTCGAACCCGGGTTCTCTCGATTGAGAATCCTACGTTCTAACCGCTGTGCTGCCGCGCTCCACATTAATGACATACATATGTTTTAAAGGGCAAGAGAAGTCATGTTTTCGTGCCTATGCACCTAGAAGAGTTACTAAAACATAATCATTTGCAACTACAGTTAAGACTATCACGCCAGTGGTTAACTAGGAAAACCTGCCATATATACAGTTACATAACCCGACGTCACGGGTATCAAAGTCTAGCAAAATTCGTTCGCCATATGAAAAATGTATTTGCATACTCCTAATCCGATATTTGCCTAAATAATATGGTCAAGCTGTTCAACTTATTTAAAATATTTTGGCATTTGTTAACCAAACTAGTCCTCTTTCTCATAAAATAACACGTTTGTTTGAGACTTTGCGTTGGTTCTGTTTATATGCCGGCCTCACTTAATACGTCACAGGTAGTCTAGGTTACCAGATTTTTATAGAACTGCGCAAGCGCTTGTCGGTCGCGCTGGTTAACATGTCAGCCCTCAGTCAACCGGAGAAATAACAGGAATATCCGACTTTTAGAACACATTCTGAGTAAACCACTGGCGTGATATTTTTTATTTTAGTTGCACGTGGTTAGTTTTTAATTATCTCTTAGATGAATAACCCCAACACCATGACTTGTGTTTCGTTTTGATATATTAGGATGTAATGCTTGCTAGGACCTCGGATGCGGCCTAGTGGTGTGATGTTTTGCTGAGCTGGTAAGACGACAATTTGCATAACTCTTTGAGGAATTCTTTAAAACGTCAAACTGAATATGTGTAATTAAAATGGGGCATACTGAAAAAGGGCAGCATCCCCGGGCATCCCTGAACCTTACGCTGGGGGAAGACATCTCGGTTTCATCGATGGATTCGTCAGCCACCCAATAAAACTGGTGGCACAGCCAGCACGTCTAAACTTGGCCAATTTTGCATATGACTTAGCAATTGTCACACATGACTCGAATTATCGATGAGGCATCAAAAGTGAGCATAGCAACTATAACCATAGCAACTATAACCATAGCAATTATAAACATGTACAGTTGAAGCAACACAAAAATAGTTCATACAAAATTGTGCAAAGGACGTAAGGCCGACGAACAGAGCAGAATGGGATCATCAGAAGGATTAGGGACCGATCAATGGGGAATAGAGGGCAGTTTAAATTAACCATGTTGTTACGGTGCTAGAATGACCTTATCAAAGCGATTCGTTTTGACGGTCGACATCGAAAGGGTTCTAGTGTCAATGAATGATGCTAAATATATAAATTAATAGTTTGTTGTGAATTTGTCATGCACGCGCACCACTACTGTTTCACGCTTGGTAACAGTTCAATACATCTTCCAAACATTTCCCCAGTATCGGAATGTTAAGTTTGATGTTTAATTAAAGCTCCATCCTCAATTAATTAAAGCTCCCTCCTCAATTAGTTTAGCCCAATCAGGTTCGTTGATTTTCACAAATGTAGAGTGTAAATAACGTAAGTCACATGCGCAGACGGTTTAATAAAAGAGCGCTCACTTTGTTAAAATCTTCTAAAGAAGTAACTTTGATTGTTAAGATCGGGCGGTCTACAGGTAACCACGTTTTCCCTTTTTTCGGTTCGATCGAATAAATAATGACTTTAAAAGTCTGTCCAATGATTCCATCAAAACGAAATACAAAATTGGCACAAAGGAGTTACCGTGTCGTAGTTGATGCTAGATTGGTTCCATTTTTCTTGAAACGAGTCTGAAACGAAACGGGTGAAAAATCGAATTGAGAGAGCAGCTTTAACTGTTCCTATTTTAATCTATGCATCTTCCAAGCTCCGCCCCTTATCCCCGTTTGACCTCCCACGGGAGGTGAAGGTCAGTTAAAATGACGAAACAACCTATAATACCTACGGGGTGCGCTATGTGTGAGACGGGAGGCAGGCTTAGAGTACCGGAGGACGTTCGTAGAGACGACCGCGGTTTGTTTTGCGAGTAGGCGAACCCGGCGCGGCACATCAAGACGATTCACTACAGATGGAACGCATATCATCATCCATACATGTTTTGCTGCTCTGCATATGGCGGCCTGTTTGTCGGATGCGCTAAATTACGTCCGTACCTATCTAGAGTGAGAGTTTTGACTAGGTTGTGAGATATTTCGCAATGGACACTGCGCATCGTAGCTGTGGGATTATAATTTTAATGACGCAGCCTAGGATTTCGTTCGGTTCCGGTGAGATTTATGTTAATTTCGTCGTGCTACATACACGTAATGCGACTAACGTATATGATGATAACGTACCCATATATACTAATGTGTGTATGTCTCTGATCTTCGCCATGGACATTCATTTCATACATATACGCACGCAAGTACGCACGCACGCACACACGCACGCACGCACGCACGCGCGCGCGCGCACACACACACACACACACAATGAGTGCTGATAGATGAATGAAAGGATGTATGTCCGTCCGCATATCTATTCATTTATTCATACATTTATATACCCATTCTTCTCCTTTAATGATATACCTACTAATGTCACAGCAGTGATCTACAGTTGACGGAATGTCAAATGTCACGGCAGCGGGATATGACGTTTGAGTAACCGTATCCTGAACTTAGCAGTAAATCTGATCGCATAAAAAGTGGCCATTTGCCCTGTAATCCCGGATATAACGCAGGTTGCACATTACCTAACATTCACCCTTAGGGCTAGAGTAAACACGATCTTCAGCAAACATATCCAAGAATATGAATAACAAATCAATATAATAATCCTGCATTATCGCCCACACAAATTACTTTACCAAATTGGTAACATCGAATCCCAATCATAACGCCTTAAGTGTGAATCATGTGACGTAGTGTGCTCTATTCGAGCAGTTAGCATATACATGCGCACAATACTGAGAGAAACCCCTCCCCTATCGCGTAATAGTTTCGGCACCAGTTGGTGAATGGTGTTTTGAGAAATATATTTTCTGCAACTACCACAAAACGAAGATATGGACTCGAAGATATAAACCACGTTGTACTGATAACTATTGCGCATACAGGCGACATAACCAATGATGTCATCAGTGACAAACAAATAGCAGACATGTTGCCTCAGTCTTAGATGTAGGCCTTTAAGTTTAAACCGATCTTTTGTCTAGATGTAGGCCTCCCCTTTAAGTTTAAACCGATCTTTTGTCTAGATGTAGGCCTCCCCTTTAAGTTTAAACCGATCTTTTGTCTAGATTGTACTAAGACGTTTCACACAGAACACAGTATTTCCACCATTGTTTTAAGTTTTGATAGGTGAAAACATTCCTTTTAAGTTTCCCTTAGGAATGCTGCCATCCCAAGTAGGTGTTAAATATCTTCACCGATAGCTCACGCGCGGTGATGTAGAAGGGTTAATGACCCGAGGGACCCGTCATTAGTCTATTTATACATTTGCCACGCACAATTGGATAAACTCGTTTAATTGGCACAAATGATGCGTTTACAACAAGGCCGCTCTTCGAGTAGCTATGTTGAGTTTGGTCGTTACATGGAGACTGACTGTTGCTTGATCACCTGATGACCCTCGCGTTGATGATGTGGCCGACCGGCTGATGGAATCAATAAATGTTAGTCGTCTGCCAGCGGTTGTCTGATGAATCGAGTTAACGCCGAGAATACAGGTTTTGCTACACTGCGACAAAACACTGTGACGACCATGATAAACTGTAAAATAAACACCCGTGGACGAATGCCACTGTGTGGGCAGGAATTGAGTATATAATACATGTACCTTGTAATACCTGCACGGAAACGATATGTCAAAATGAGAATAGAAAGATACGCGTGAGCAGAAATAATCCCCTCTCACCGTATGTCGCACATACGCGTGGCCTGAGAAAATGTCTTGTATAAGTACATCGATGACCAACGGTCATTCATCATGTCGCCACCGCACTGAAGAACGAAGGCTTCAGTGTGACAAGGCGTGACAGTAGGTCGGTACTTGATGACTCGCTGCTGTCACATGACAATATAATGGTGTGTGTGAGTAATACGTGTGACGGTATTTAGAAAGCAGCAGCTGGTTTATGAATTAATAATATATTCGATAACTGCCGTAAATGTTGTGTACTTGGATGACCGCAGGTCAGTTTTTGAACACCCGTAGCGTGAGGCGGCAGCAAGCAAATTGGCAGTGGTTCCTGCAGACAGCATTAGCATGCCGCACCATTGCGACATGCCGCACCATTGCGACATGCCGCACCATTGCGACATGCCGCACCATTGCGACATGCCGCACCATTGCGACATGCCGCACCATTGCGACATGCCGCACCATTGCGACATGCCGCACCATTGCGACTGGTATGTTTATGATGTGTCTTATGTCAACATTGTAAAGAAGTTGTTATGTGTTTGATTGTCCGGTGTCAACATTGTAACGACTGATATGTGTACGACGTGTCTGGTGTCAATATTGTAATGACAGGTATGTGTACGACGTGTCTGGCGTCAACATTGTGACGACTGGTATTTGTTTATCATTACTATTACAAGTTATTTAATATCCGACTGGTATTTGTATGATACCACTGGTGTCAACATTGCAACGACTGGTATGGGTACGGCGTGTCTCGTTCAAACATTGCAGCGAGTGGTATGCGTATGCAAAAAGTCGTTTTTAAGCATCCATTCGGAGTTTCGATTGGCTGGCTAGATAATGTGTGCTTAACTATGTAATTATTAATTAATTATCATAGCCATATTAATTATATATATATATATATATATATATATATATATATATATATATATATATATATATATATATATATATATATATATATATATATATATATATACTTTACATAATACATATTCAGCCATTGGACCGGTCAACCAGTGTGTGGTGTAACCATTGTCGACATTATAACGACTGGCATGCGAATGTTGTGTACACTTCTGTACGATAGTATTGAAAGATACGACGACCCATTCACTTTCTCGTTCCACGTACTGCCGCTATGCGTCGATAAACGACAAGTGGTTTATACAGGAGGAGGTGGCGACAGCTGTTCTTGCAGTGCGTGACGTATTGCCGTTGACTCGCGGTAGAACCCGCATAAATATCGCGTCAATATTTTGTGTAGGCTCGTCCGCAACACTTCCGGACCGCCGCGCTATTGTCCGGCAGTCGGCCGAGTGCACCCAACGCTGCGCCTAGCAGACAATATCGCAATGTAGCACTCGTGGGAAACTGGCAGCTCGTGAAAAAGACGTCGTTGTGTCGAAACGGCAGTTACACGGGAAATGTGCGCGGCTAAACTCCGGCTGTTATCGACACCGGATTGTCTGTTTTGCTAAAGGCTGTTCCATAAACTATCATGGGTTACGTTTATGAAATGATGGTGCTTAAATAAAGTACACAATATTCGCAGTTTTAATACATTTGTGTTGTAGTTGCCTAGTAAAACGTAACTGCCGTAATAATGCCCTAACAAGGATAACAAATCACGGGGAGTGGATGGGATTCCTCCAAAATTACTAATGGAAACAGTAGATCAAATCAGTATACCACTTGCAAGAGTATTCAACTTGTCATTAAAAGAGGGAGTTGTTCCGTTTGAATGGAAAGAAGCAAACATCATACCATTATTTAAAAAGGGTTCGAGAAATAAGTCAGAGAATTACAGACCAGTGAGTTTAACGTCAGTGATTTGTAAATTATTAGAAAGGTTAATTAAAGACCATATGGTGGACTTCCTCGTTAAGCATAAATTATTAAATTCATCTCAACATGGATTCCTTAAAGCGAGGTCATGCTTAACAAATATGTTATGTTTTTTGGAAGAAATCACCAAGTGGATAGACGTGGGATCGCCAGTAGATATTATCTACTTAGATTTTCAGAAAGCTTTTGACAAAGTGCCACATCAAAGATTGCTACTTAAATTAAAAGCCCATGGTATCGGGGATAGCATAACTGACTGGATAGAACAATGGCTGACTGACAGAAGACAACGAGTTGTAGTAGATGGAGAAGTTTCAAATTGGAAATCGGTTTTGAGTGGGGTACCTCAAGGATCAGTATTAGGACCTATATTATTCTTAATTTATATCAATGACTTGGACGAGAATATAACAAGTAACGTACTGAAATTTGCGGACGACACAAAACTGTTTAGAAAGGTTAATACTGATGGTGCTAAACAACATTTACAAAACGATCTAGACAGATTAGTGAAATGGTCTGAGAAATGGCAGATGCTGTTCAATTTTGGGAAATGTAAATGCCTACATATAGGACATGGGAACTTGAATGTAAACTATAAAATGGGAGCTACTGTTCTGGGTACTACTGTAAAAGAAAAGGACTTAGGAGTTACAATAAGCGCTGATATGAAAGTTTCAGAGCAGTGTGGTATTGCAGCTTCAAAGGGTAATCAAATTCTTGGATTGATTAGAAGAAACATAACATACAAGGGAAAAAAGTTAATTATACCTCTTTATAAAGCAATAGTTAGACCTCATTTAGAATACTGTATACAAGCATGGAGACCATATCGTAAGAAGAATATAGATACGCTTGAACGCATACAAAGGAGAGCAACTAAAATGATTCCAGAACTTAGAGACCTTAGTTATGAAGAACGCCTGAAAGAATGTGGTTTAACAACTCTAGAGACAAGGAGGTTAAGAGGAGATCAGATTGAAGTTTTTAAGATATTGAATGGGTATGAAAATATTGATAGAAATATGTTTTTCTCACTCAAGAAGGATAGCAGAACTAAAGGACATGAGGTAAAATTAGTAAAGGATCAATGTAGATTGGACATCAGGAAGCACTCGTTCTCACAGAGGACAATAAATGAATGGAACACACTGTCTACAGATTGTGTAACTGCTAGCAGCGTGAATATGTTTAAAAACAAGGTTGACACATATATCAGGAGGGCGGGTTATAAGTAGGTGAACATTGTTGGACTCTCGATAAGCCAATGGCTTCCTTGTCCACTTGCCATCTGGGCCTTTGGCTTGGATGGCAAATCTTGTTAAATCTTGTTAACGACGCTATTATAAATGGCTGCCAACGTCACCGGCAAATTAGCTTGAACAATTTAAAACCGAGTTTATATAAATAATACTATTTTGCTATTTGAAGAAGAAAGCAATTTGGCGTTACAGTTAGTTATTGGAATCAGGTTGTACGTGACTGGCTTTACAACATACGAATGGGTTAAGATAAAAGGGGAGATTTTATACGTCAAACCATACAGGGGGTTATACGGCACATCGCTGTACATCTGTTGTATTATGATTAAGAACGTAAGGACGTTATCATTATTATTATACTACGTATCATTATACTAATTGGCTATCATTTATGTAATGTGAAATGTACACGTATAAGATAATAAGCACCGTACACCTACAACAAGTATTTTCAATAAACATGACGAGTGTAAGACACTGTGAACCTTACTCCAAACCTGTTCTTGGGTGAACCCTTTTGTTTGTGGCGCCTGCTCGCATACACTAGGATACTCAAACGTATTTCTCTACTTTTAGTATTGGTATATTATGGGGCTTGATATAAGCCCTGCTTGCAGTTTGCGCTCCTGTAATGTATGTGTAGTGGCAGGAAGCCGGACGCTCGCAAGAGGAATGTCACTATAAGCTGACAGAGGCTCTGGGCTCGGAATGCTGAGAGAAATGTGTCGGAGGAATTCGGAGAGAATCGACCGTTTACGGCGGCGTTTCGCGATCAAATCAACAAATCGACCCGATTTCAAAGGCAACGACGCCTGTTATTGCCGATTCTTCAGGGATGCTATAAAAAATATCGATGTACAGGAAATTAGTTTTATGGGGAGAGGGGTAGCCGCTGTTTTGCTTATCCGAGCACAATTCGTGCTGACTCCGCGCCAATCCCAGTTTTGTGTTGTGGCGAAAGAGCTGCCACCTGGCGAATGCGAAGGTGCTCACAAGTCGGTTTCGTGCAGCATCGTACATTGTTGTTTTGAGATCATCCCGTATTGAAAATGCGGGATCGATTATTGTTGTCGCGTTGCGTAGGCGTATTGCAACGATAAAGCGTTGTTTTCATTCCCGTTATGACTTAACGGCGATTTTTTCTTTCTATGTAACATAAAAACTTACTTAATAACGTCAAGTTGTGCATTATGTGATAGCGTTGCCAAATAAAATTCAGACACAATGCACTTTACTAGTAATCAGTAACCACGTCCTGGACAATAATAAATTTTCTGTTTGTTCCTATTTAACTTCATTTATGGCGTATTTGTACCTAGTTTCATTGTTATATAGTATACACTATGTATATTCTACCATCTTGACCGCCGAAATGTATTTTAATGAACCACAGTTTGTTAATATAATTTGACCGTTATTTGATTAATTTGAATGTTTCGACCCGAATATCATGTTTACATTGCATGCTGAAGAGCAAGGTCGATATTCACAAAACAGATAAATTAAAACTGCTGTTGATTCAAACATATTTGTCCGATCAAGATGTTAAAATATTGATATTCTTCTATAATTTGTAATATAAAACATGATTTGACAATAACAACAACCAGACTATGTACGTTTAAATAACAACGATCAGACTATGTACCTTTAAATAACAACGACTAGATTATGTACCTTTAAAGAAAATACTTTCAAACACGATCGTTTTAACATTCGTAACTCACACGTTTGTTTTACCTCTGGGCCGCACCGCTAATTTCCCAGGAATGGGCGTGTCTCCCTTACCCACTGCTTTAGTTAACGGAATATAGCGGTGTTGTCGTGTTTAGGAATCTTTCCTCCACACATCTGCCGGAAACCTGAACCGGTAAATCATTGGGTGGAGCTTCCAACCTGCGCTACTCGGCCCGACTGCCAGATGGTGCGAACGCTGTTTTTCCTATAACAAAACACGCGTGCGTGAAACATATGCTCCCATATGCTGGTATCATGCCGCGCATATATAAATAAGTGGATTTATTGTATGCGTGAAACGGCGTGCGTGTGTGTGTGCGTGCGTGCGTGCGTGCGTGCGTGTGTGTGTTGTAGGTATTCGTGTGTACATTGTTATCACAAGCCCCGTTAGTATATGTTGTGGAAGGTTTATTCATACTGGTTTGGTGTTGATCCTATCACATCTGACATGTGTGATTTTTGTAATATTTGTTTTGTTTCAGGCCATCCGTGTCATCGTGAATCCGGTAACCAAGGAGGTCGGCGTGTGTCACACAAAGATGACCGATTCGGCGCCTTAATGAAAACACCGTGTGTGTTTACCGCAAGTGACGAAACGTGGCCGAGTGCTAGATAATCAGTGTGCCGATAGGACACATTCATTTGGAATATTCAACTAGATAACCAGAACGAAATACGGGAAGGTTTTAGTAGATTCAGTGAAGAAATAGCAACTTTTGTATGTATTGCCATCCATGGCGTAGTTTTAAGGTACACCAATAAGTGGGATATTTCCCGTAATATGGAGGTACCAAACGGTAATAGCGCGCGTTCAGTGAAACACACAGGACGTCCGCAAGGTGGCGTCGAGTCAAAAACAACCATGGCGGCCTCGCAGACAGACAGCGTTGACAAAACCGAAACGCGTGGAACTCCGAAATACAGGATTTTACCGAAGTTGTTATCAGTGAAACGTTCGCAGAACAAAAATAATGACTTTGGAAAGACAGGCTTTCACGTTCGCGTGTCGCCCGTGGCCACATCGACGCCGAAGGACAAGGTGAACGGACGGGTGGTGTCATCGCAGGTGAAGCGGGCCGAGTCTCGGGCGAAGAGACGGCAGTATCTGGCGGGAGAGTGTGTCTCACCGACGTCCAGCAGAACCATTACGTTTCCGTCGTCGCCGGAAAGAAACGACACCGAGACTGCGGCAAAGCAGGGGCAAAAACTAATGCGACCATGCGGTTCGCCCCCGGCGCGACCGGGGGCTTCACCCCCACAGCGACCGGGTGGTTCACCCCCGGTGCGACCGGGCAGTTCACCTCCAACCCGACCGTGCCATTCGTCCGGTGTCTGTACGACGTCATCACTGCCTGTAAATGGCAGCAAGGACGCAACAACGAATTCTGACGTAAAAGACAGAACAACGATCAAGTCCGACACGAAAGACAAAACAAAGAACAAGTCTGACATAAAAGACAGAACAACGAACAAGTCTGACATGAAAGACAAAACAACGAACAAGTCTGACATGAAAGACAAAACAACGAACAAGTCTGACATGAAAGACAAAACAAAGAACAAGTCAGACATAAAAGACAGAACAACGAACAAGTCTGACATGAAAGACAAAACAAAGAACAAATCTGACATAAAAGACAGAACAACGAACAAGTCTGACATGAAAGATAAAACAACGAACAAGTCTGACATAAAAGACAGAACAACGATCGAGTCTGACATGAAAGGCACAGCAAAGAACACATCTAAAGTAACGGACAGATGTGATTCCGCCGTGGCCCGAGTACGTGATAAACGTACGTCGTCGCCACAAACGAAAGCAACAATACCACCAAAGTTGCCGAGTCGCAACTCATCATACAGATGTGAACCTTCGCGTCCATCAAACAGTGGAGCGACACCTGCGCCCTCTACGGTGTCGCTAGATGGCAGGGAGCGTGTGTCTGACGCGACACGAACATACCCTGACGAGAAAGCAGCACACGGTGCCGGAGAAACAGGATTGATAAGGACCCCGGGACACCGACCATTAGTAGGTCATGTGACACCGACCACAAAGACGTGCGTCCAGGAAATAAATACGAATCGTAGCAAAGACAGAAACGAATCGCACGCTCGGGTAAAAAGTGATAACGAGACGGTTGGCATGGGGACGGGCGAGAGAGGGGCATCACCCCATTCATCAATCACCGATTCTCTCGTTGTCAGCGCCACGATGGCGCGCACGGTTTCGCACAACGAGTCCCTCAGCAAGAGTGACACTTCCGGTACGGACGCCGATTGGACCGGAAGTGCCCCAGAACAACTGGGCGCCGGCAACGCACGCTCGATGTGTGCCACTCCGGACATGCACCGGACCGTCATGCAGAACGACAACCCGTCCGACCGTCGGTGGAACAGCACGAGGGTGGTACGATCGCGGTCCGACGTATTCAGCTGCGGCCAGTCTTCTAGACCCGTCGTCAGCGACTGCGTGAAGTTGTCCCAGGAAGGGCGTTCGAGCAGGTTTAGTGAGCGATGTCGTCCCCAGGCGCCACCACCGCCGCCGCCGGCACGAGCCTCGATGTCAGCCGACGATATTGACACGTCACGCCTGATTCTACTGAGCACGCGCCGTAGCTTCACGTTCTCCGATCGACACAGCAACCTGCGCAGTTCGTTCATGCAGCCGCCGCCGAAGTCGCCACCGGCCGATCCGATCAAGAACGAATCTGAATGCGGTGACGCAAAACCGGACTTTGCGAAGTCGACGGACACAGAGATTTACTCGCTCCCGCAACCGCAGTGTTACAGGTGTGTAAGATATTGGCCATATTGATATTGCATTACAGTGGATTCTCGCTATATGGACTCCCGATGTTATGAACGTTCGCTCAGTGGGAACCACTTTGAAATGCCCATTCTGGCATTATAAGGAACACCGGGTATATGGAGCAACATAGCTTAGCATGTTCCATACAGCGAGAGTCCACTCTATATAAATAATGGTACATCTAGTCTTTGACTAGGTCGTTTATTTATAGAAATACAGAGAATGTGATATTGCATTGTGACATGCTTTTGTTTTGGAGTTTAGCATATGGTTGGTTCATCAGTGGTGATAATTGGAAAAAGTCGTTTGAATATAATTGTCCAGCATGATATGACCATAATTTATTATAAGCAAGTTGCTTAGTTTTAATTCCGGCTTCTGCGTCATGTTCTTGTCTATGCTGACAACGGTAGTAGTCGAACAGGTCTCAGTTATAAAAAATAGGTGTGTGCATTTGCCACCGTAATAATTATGTGTATATGCAAACGTAATAGTTATGTATATTTGCCACCGAAATGTGTATTTAACAATGTTATATTTATGTGTACTTGCCAACGTAATAGTTATGAGTACTTGTCAACGTAATAGTTATATGTACTTGCCACTGTAATAGTTGTGTATTTCCCAACGCAACAGTTGTATGTATTTGCCTACGTAACAATTATATGTATTTACCAACGTAATAGTTATGTGTATTTGCCAACGTAATAGTGATGTCACTGTTTCTCGCAGCGAGGACACGATGAAAGCGATAAAACAGATTACCGACAAGTATGACACATTGCAACGGCGCCGTCTACAGGCAATGTCATTCCGAGAGGCAGGACGACGGAAACCATCCGAACGAACACTCGCTTCCACTTCCGGCGCCGAATCGGACCCGGCGATCGCGGAATCATCGTCCGTTCCTGGCGATCGGTCGGCGAGTACTGACGCCGTCGACGGAATTGTAGATGACGCTTTCGGCGCTGACGATGACGTGAGTTTATCGGCGGGAATCACGCAACGAGATATCTCGAGGCTTGAGCTGTTCTACGGAAGCCGCGATACGATTGTCGCCATTTGTCGGTGTCTCGCCGACGTGTTGTTCAGTGAAAAATCCGCCGGGAACCAAAGGTCGTCGCCGGCCGGCTGGCGTCATGCGCACACGGGTATTCCGGTGTTTGTGCTGAACACTGGTCGCGGTACGCGCAAACGCGATCTGTGCGTCGTGCTGGCGGAACGCGAGACGGGGTTCGCACTGTGGCATGATAAAATCACGTACTTGAGCAACTACACGACGCACGAGGGCGCCACCGCTTTCCACACGATGCAGCCCTCGTCGCGTCCGATAGGGGACTTGGTCGGCCTACGGTTCTACGACGCGGCCGCAGCCGAAGACTTCCACGCGCGCTTCGTCCGGATGACGGCCGACCCGACCGACGAACTGTGGCGGGTCGGCACTTCCGGTCACCGGAAGTCGTCGACAAAGAAGCGATGGAGCCTGGGACGAAAAAGCGACGCGGCGGCCACCAAGACGAAGACGAAGCGAGACATCTCGCAACCGTGCAACTTCGCGCACGTCACAAACGTGAAACAGCTCGAGCCGGGGTTGATGTCTAGTCTAGCTGACATGATTGCCCGCACGGTGGCGCGACGGGTCATCGGGAGGTCACCCGGCAGTCGTCCGTCGTCGTATTCGTCAATCGCCAGCAGCACGTAGCGTCGACGATGTGTGCTGTGGTCGAACGACAAGGGACGCTCTCCAGACTCCGTGGCTGACCCTGTGGTTCATCTCTTTGTAAAGCACGAGATTTTACTGTACATAGAATTATATGGGATATGATGCACAAAACTAATTGATTATGGCGTCAGTGTATAATTTGATATGGTACATATAAGTAATCATGAAGCATACACCTGATGCAATAGGACAATTGTAACAAAGACAACAATTCACACATATATAAACAAAACATATGTAGACATATTTTGCAATTCGTTTACTCATATAAACCATGCTGCTTTGTTTTACTACCATCATTTTCATGATGACATTGTTTAAAAAAATAGTTCCTTTAAAAACACATTATATGAAAGCTGTCGAGATAACTATTTCGAGTGTTCAACTTTCGTACGTTTATCAAACGCCCTGCCGATACAGTGTCAACGTAAACAAGTATGTTTACTGTTCCAGTTTTATGACACACAGAACATGATAACCTGGATATAAATATAATACTTTGAACAAACTGAGGAATCATGACAAGTTCTGTTTGTACCTTAAATATCGTTAGAGCTAATTCCGTGTGGTAGGAGATATGTATAATAATGGTCGCGTTAAAGAGCAGTATTATCTATGCCATGTATACCCTGCAATGGAGTCTAAATTCTATACAAATGTATACTGGAGAGTCCGCATTTAGTGTGAGATATACTATATTTACATGGCGCCTACGGGCAGATGACCTTTCGGTAATAGATTAATAGTCATTTTTCGTAGGACACAATATACATTATAGAGTAAACCCGACCACATCATACACATTTATTAGTATACGCCTCTTGTTTATATATATATATATATATACACGGTTCCCGCCTAAATCGGACGTATTGTCCTGTACCAGCATTGTCTATCGTGCACATGTTATTAATGTTTCGTATATATTTCGCGTACATATGGGCCCAGGACTAGATAGTAGAGAACGAGTTGCTTTTCGCATGGGATTCAATAGTTTCCTAATTTGTAACAGCATCTAGAATTCATGAATTCTAAAAAGATGTCGCCAATTTACAAATGTTTCGAATAATCCGTTCCTTTGTTGTTTCGCAGTGACCTGTGTTTTTAAAAATTAATCAATAAATATTGCCAGCTCGATGCATACGATCTACAAAAGGTTGTAGGTAATATGTGTAGAATGTTGATAATGCATATAATGTGTAAAATGTTGACAATGCATAATGGAGAATCTGGGTACAACGTATCATTACGAGAAATTGTCGAAGCTTAAAGGTGCTTAATTCGATTTTTTGCTAGTCTCATTTCAAATTTGTTTAAAGAAAAACCAAACCTACCTAGTATCCACTGCAACATGCTAGCTCGTTTGTATGTAGTTTTTGTGAAATTACCAGACAAACTATTAAATTAGTTCAAACATTAACTGAAGTGAACATCGAAATGCTGAAAAATCACTATTTTCTTCCATGGGGAAATTTCGAAACTTTGTCATGTGATCGGCAGGAGGGTGGAGGTCGCGCCCATGATCATCATTGTTCACCATTTTGTATATCCACTATTTTGATCTTTGCTAGATCTAACGACCAAAGTAAATTATTTCGATGATTTGAAAAAATTATTGAAAATTTTTATTAAACAGAATGCGCACATTACTTAAACTAGTAACACACTACATGTCTGGACGTAAGTGAATCGGATTCATGATGGACTGAACCATTTTAGGAAGCAGCTTTACTCTTTAAACGTATTTTGTTTCCCAATTCAATTGAACTGTTTGTCACATTTGACGAATGCTACACAATTATAATAAAGTTCAATTGAAACAACACTTGATTTTGTCTTCAATGTCACGTTAGCTATGTAGCAACACCTTTTGGGACTGTTGATAACAACACAGCACTAGCCGGCTGGTACACGAGAGAACATTAACAACAACACAGCACTAGCCGGCTGGTACACGAGAGAACATTAACAACAACACAGCACTAGCCGGCTGGTACACGAGAGAACATTAACAACAAAACAGCACTAGCCGGCTGGAACACGGAAGAACATTCACAACGACACAACACTAGCCGGCTGGAACACGGAAGAACATTCACAACGACACAGCACTAGCCGGCTGGAACACGGAAGAACATTCACAACGACACAACACTAGCCGGCTGGAACATGGAAGAACATTCACAACGACACAACACTAGCCGGCTGGAACACGGAAGAACATTCACAACGACACAGCACTAGCCGGTTGGTACACGGAAGAACATTCAAAACATAACAGCATTATACGGCTGGTACACGGAAGAACATTCACAACAACACAGCACTAGCCGGCTGGAACATGGAAGAACATTCAAAACATAACAGCATTATACGGCTGGTACACGGAAGAACATTCACAACAACACAGCACTAGCCGGTTGGTACACGGAAGAACATTCAAAACATAACAGCATTATACGGCTGGTACACGGAAGAACATTCACAACGACACAGCACTAGCCGGTTGGTACACGGAAGAACATTCAAAACATAACAGCATTATACGGCTGGTACACGGAAGAACATTCACAACGACACAGCACTAGCTGGCTGGAACACGGAAGAACATTCAAAACATAACAGCATTATACGGCTGGTACACGGAAGAACATTCACAACAACACAGCACTAGCTGGCTGGAACACGGAAGAACATTCAAAACATAACAGCATTATACGGCTGGTACACGGAAGAACATTCACAACAACACAGCACTAGCCGGTTGGTACACGGAAGAACATTCACAACAACACAGCACTAGCCGGCTGGTTCACGGAAGAACATTCACAACAACACAGTGTCAGAGCTAAAGAATTTCCTTCCCTTTGCTTTGTGCTAAAACAGCTTGTGCGCACCAACAACTTCTGTTAATTCTAAATTATCACCGTACCCTTGTCATTCTTCTACTTGGTCTGTCTTCCTATCTCCACCAGTTTTCAGTGCCGGCGTATTGGGGGGGGGGGCGAGAGGCAGCCATCAAAGCTGGCTTTAAAAAAGAATGCCCCCTCCTATGAAAAATTCAGGATACGCCCCTGTTTCCATGCATGCCTACACCAACCCCTGGTTGACTGCCAACACACAGTATGTATTTTATATCACGCTTGGAGGCAGTACGCGATGCAAACTCTGACATACTCCGAGTTGTATCCATGTAAGCCATATACAAAATTATGTTCAAAGCATCATGGTATGAAATACTGCGTGTGCACTTGCAACTCTAAAAATCAAAGCGAGCTACAGTTTGCCTAACTGACCCGGATGCAACAAAGATCAATCTTAGCATTGCATGTCATTGGCTGATACCAAAAGGTATGGAATAAAATGTGATTGCAAGGGGTGTCTCAGCTCTCTCATGATTATTCATATTGAACTCAACAGGCAGTAGAGGCGTGGGAAGAATTTAACTGCATTAGACACGCTGTTCAAGACACGTGTAATGTGTGTTGCTTCGTTTGTTGCAAACTGGACTGGCGACCACATGGCGAGCAGAGTACGTGAGATGAATTTCCAGTAGTCATTATTACGCAACGAAGCCGAACGTGTGGCTAAACAAAGACGTGAATGGGTGTGGTTACCAATGCATGCTGCGAGACGAGACGTATTGCTCGTCGAACGAGACAGACATTCAAAGGAAGATGTCAGAGTTCGTAATTACCTAGTATTTGCAGAAACAGTTGGTGACGTAAAGACACCGGATATAATGTGTTACATTAAAACAGCTAGTGGTTTCATCAACACATTAGATTGGGAATATACTACACAAAACATTGATCTAGATATTTGCTGGTTTCCTTCTCTGCGGTCTAACCCACACACGCAGGTAGGGCCGACAACGATCTCTGATAGTGAGCCATTGGTTCATTGGCTCACTACTGCGGTAGACCCACGATGGTTTAGCGTTAGTAGCACGTGGGTTGCGGACTTCATACGCCAAAACATGCGTGTATTCTAAGTTAATTCCTGAATTTGTTGACTTTAGTTTATCTTGTTTTATAATGAAAATGACATGACTGATACAAATCAAACACATTTGACGTGCTCATGTTAGTGTCCGTGGAGGCGTTATTTTAATTGTCTAAAGGGAAACAAAAGTCATGGCTTTGGACCTATGCACCTATAAAAGGTACTAAAACATAATTGTTTGTAACTACAAAAGAAAACCTTGTTGAACACACAACATCTTAATTGCATGGGCCGCGCCATACTGTTAGGTAACCCTGCGTCACGGGTGTCATAGTCTAGCCAAATTCGCTCGCTAAATGAAAATATATTTGCGTTCATCTATTCCTATATTTGCCAATAGGATATGGCCGTGCTGTTTGCGTCCACACTCAACTTATGTAACATATGTTGGCCTTCGTTAATTAAAATAACACATTTGTTTGAGTCTTTGCGTTGATTCTGTGTATGTCGGCCTCACTCAATACGTCACGTGTAGTCTATGTTACCCGATTTTCATAGAACTGCGCATGCACTTATCGGTCGCGCAGATTCCCTCGGTCAACCGGAGAAATGACCGGAATCTCCCACTTTTAGAACACATTCCGAGTAAACCACTGGCGTGATATTATTGATTTTAGTTGCACGTGGTTCTTTTTTTTAGGTTCATAGCCCAAAAACAATTACTTTTGTTTCGATATACGTGTCTTTTTGTCAAAGCATAAATTATATAGCGTAGCATTAGTTCTCTAAATGTTAGTCGCGTACCAAAATTTTACCAAAATTGCCAGTCAAAGGAATGTGCGTTAGTTGTTGTATTAAGGAGACACAATTGAATTCCTCTGGTCCGAACAGAAATAAATGTAAGATTACTGAAAACAGGTAAACTATATAAAGATACGTTCTTACACAGCGCTGTATCCAGTCCTTGGGACTGTTCAAAACGCTTCACACTTGTCCATTCCATCACCAACTCGACTTCTCTGGGAAGCATTCAGCCATGTTGTAATTACTGCGCGAAAACTATTCCTTCACATATCCACCACTACCTATGGCTACGTATTCTCTTATACAGTTGTGTGAAGTGAAACAACCTGGTGTGAACAAAAGTGCCCAAGCTTCGAAAAGCAGCAAGAGGATTCGAACCCGGGTTCTCTCCGTTGGGAGTCCGACGTTCTGAAAGAAGAAACCATAATAATAAAAACAGGTAAACCATTTTACAATGACCAAATGTCCCGCGCCTTTCGATAAAAAGCAAATGTCCTGCATTTTCATAGAATTTGCCCCTGGACAATGTTTTCGGGGGTTCACGCCTATGTGACAAGGTTCGTGTAGTTCCGAGTGGCAGTGCACAGAATTATATACGTATATACTAGTAGAGAGAGGATTGACTCGTACCCGGTAGAAGAAGATACGCCATTGTTCCCACATCTCATATATACGGTAAGCTTAAGGCTTGAGACTCGATCGTCGTTCACTTCCATGTAAAGGTGATGATGCAGACCGCCGAAAACTTACTTTATCGATGCTATTTGGACCTCATTAAAACGCAATAAACACGTATTTAATGCATTTGATCATTCTTATAGGTGCACCACTAAAGGTAAAATTATGATTTTTTGTTGATCGGCATCGCAACTAAGAAAGTTGATTTTAGGACTATAGGACTTAGGCCCTTTGCCTCTATTTAACAAGATTTAGATTTAACAAGATTTAACAAGATTGCCATCTCGAACAACAAGTTCCAGATGGCAAGTGGACAAGGAAGCCATTGGCTTATCGAGAGTCCAACAATTTTCTCATCTATGTGTAGCCCGCCCTTATCAGATACCTGTCAATTCTATTTTTAAACATATTCACACTACTAGCATTAACACAATCATTTGGCAGTTTGTTCCATTCATTTATCACCCTCTGTGAGAAAGAGTACTTTCTCATGTCCAACCTACACTGTTCCTTAACTAATGCTGCTTTGTGTCCTCTGGTTCTACTGCCTTCTTTAAGTTTGAAGAACATATTCCTATCAACATCCTCATAACCGTTCACTATTTTAAACACTTCTATTTGGTCTCCTCTTAGTCTCCTGGTCTCTAGTGTTGTCAAACCACATTGTAATAAGCGACTTTCGTAACTAAGGTCTCTTAATTCTGGAATCATCTTAGTTGCTCTTCGTTGTATTCTTTCTAGCTTATCTATGTCTTTTTTACGATATGGCCTCCATGCTTGAATACAATATTCCAAATGTGGTCTAACTATTGCTTTGTACAGGGGTACAATTAGATGTTTCTCCTTATACGTGATAGTTCTCCTAATTAGGCCTAGAATTTGATTTCCTTTCGAAGCAGCAATCCCACATTGCTCTGAAACTTTCATGTCAGCATTAAATGTTACTCCTAAATCCTTTTCTTGTGTGGTTCTACCTAGTACAGCATCCCCCATTTCATATTCCTCGTCCATATTTCCATGTCCTATGTGTATTCATTTACACTTCCCAAAATTGAATAACATTTGCCATTTTTCTGACCATTTAACTAATTTTTCTAGATCATCCTGTAAACTTTGTTTATCTGTATCATTAGTAACCTTTCTGAATACTTTTGTGTCATCTGCAAATTTGAGTACTTTGCTAGATATGTCATCCTCCAAATCATTTATATATATTAAAAACAGTATAGGGCCTAACACTGATCCCTGTGGTACCCCACTCAAAACAGATTTCCAGGTTTGAAATCTTGAAATCTTACCATCTACTATTACTCTCTGTTTTCTGTGTGTAAGCCACTTTTCTATCCAGTTGATTACATCATTGCCTATACCATGGGCTTTTAGTTTAAGTAACAATCTTTGATGTGGCACTTTATCGAAAGCTTTCTGAAAATCTAAGTAGACAACATCCACTGGTGACCCGTGATCTACCCACTTTGTAATTTCTTCTAAAAAACATAAGAGATTGGTTAGACATGACCTTGCTTTTAGGAATCCATGTTGAGATGTATTTATTAATTTATGTTTTATGAGAAATTCCACCATGTGGTCTCTAATTAATGTTTCAAGTAATTTACATACAACTGATGTTAAACTCACTGGTCTGTAATTTTCTGGCTTCTTCCTCGATCCCTTCTTAAACAGCGGCGTAATGTTTGCTTCTTTCCATTCTGAAGGAACTATTCCTTCTTCTAGTGACAAGTTAAATAAGTTTGCAAGTGGTGTACTAATTTGATCAACAATTTCCTTTAGCAGTTTTGGTGGTATCCCATCAACTCCAGGTGATTTATTATCTTTCATCTTCTTAATTTTCTTTGCTATCATTTCAGGAGTTACAAATAACTGCCCTAAATATTCTGATGTATTGCCCTCAAATTTAGTCAATGGAACTGGAAGTGAGCTGATATCTTCTGTGGTAAAAACTGAGCTGAAATACTCATTCAGGACCTCTGCCATTTGGAACCCATCTGAAATTATGCTTTCACTGTTGCTTTCCAGTGGTCCGACCTTATCTCGAACTTTCTGTTTACTCCTTACATAAGCATAGAAACTCTTGCTGTCATTTTTTATATTACCTGCCAATTTTTTTCAAAGGTTCTTTTAGATTTTCTAATTCCAGTAGTAGCTAGGTTAAGTGCCTCTTTGTAGTTGGTGTAGTCTTCTACATTTCCAGTGTGTTTATAGACCTTCCACAGCATCTGTTTGTGAGCAATTTTTCTAATAGCTTCTTTTGACAGGTGTTTTTTCCTGGATCTTTTCCCTTGTTTTCTTAATGGAATAAATTTCTCAATAATGCCCTCAATCTCATATTTTAAACAAGTCCAGCATTCTGTTGCTGTCTTGTTCTTCAGCAAATTATTCCAATCTATATTTGCTAGATATGTTCTCATCACTTTATATCTGCCTTTGTTGAAATTCCTCCTCCATTGTTTTTTATATGTATTCCCTGTTTTTACTTTTATATTAAAATGGATTTGGTTATGGTCACTTGAACCCAAAGGTTCGTGTACTTTAACATTGTCAACTAATTCATTTTGAGAAGACAAAATTAAATCTAACACATTCCCACCTCTGGTTGGTTCCAAGACATGTTGAGTAAGGAAACAATCCTGTGTTAGAAGTAGAAACTGATGGTCGTCACCTCCAGCACTCTCTAATGATTCCCATTGTATATGGCCATGGTTAAAATCACCCATTATAACACATTCTCCCTTGCTCACCTCCCTTATCGCCTTTTGTAATTTTACATCTTCCTCTTGTCCTATGTTAGGACTACGATAAACTACTCCTATTGTTAATGTTGAGTTCCTGGTAACTATGTTACACCAAATTGCTTCCACACTATCTGCTTCACTTTTCAGTGTAATTTCATATGCTTGGATAGATTCTTTAATATACAAAATTACTCCACCTCCCCTTCTTTCTCGTCTATCCTTCCTAAACATTACATAGCCTGTCAGTGCTAACTCAGCATCTACTATATCTTCATTTGCCCATGATTCTGTGATACCTATTACATGAAGATCAATATCTGCTACCATAATGTCTAACTCACTTTTTTTATTTACTATGCTCCTGGCATTTAAGCATACACATTTAAGTTCATTGTCTGAAATTATTGGTGAACATTTCTTTGGATGTGTATTTGTAGTAGTACTCCTTTGAGTTTTCTCTGTCAGTTCCCCCTGCGCATCTAGTTTAAATAATCTATGGTACCTGTGCCCTCGTCGACAACTCTGACAAACTCACACGCAAGAACTGCAGCGCCCTTCCCTGTCAGATGAAGTCCATCTCTCATGAAAAAGTCACCTCTTCCCACAAAGTTTAACCACATGTCCACGAAGCCTACTCCCTCCTCCATACATACCTTCTGTACCTGTGTGTTGATCGCCATCCTTCTACAGTTCCTATATTCCTCACCCCTGCCTCCCATTATTGGTAATATCCCCGACAATACGATCTGCCCAACTCGTGCCTCTCTAAGTGTCTTGATCAACGTCCTGTACTTACCAACGATGGCTGACGTTCCCTCCTTATCTGCATTGTTCGTTCCCACATGCACGAGAACAGCACCTCCCGTGCCACCACCCATGACCTGTCCTGCCTTCTCTGCTATATCCTCTACTTTTGCCCCTGGTAGGCATACTGTTATGTCATCTCCTCTATTTACAATTTTATCCACTTTCCTAATGATGGAATCCCCCATAAATACCCGGGCTTTCCTCGCTTTCCCCTGTGATACTACATCGGCAAAGCTCCTTTCCTGTTGCACACTACTAGTATGCCCCCTTTCTCTCCTATCATCAACCTTTACCGTCTTACCACCTGGCAATCCCTCTCCACTCACCCGCTTACCTCTCTTTTGTTGCATTCTTTGCCTTCTGTCATCTTTCTTCTTCTTACCAGCTTTCTCCCTCACATTGCCACTGCTCTCCTTGTTCTCCTCGGTCTCACCACCTCTGCTCTCCTCGGTCTCACCACCTCTGCTCTCCTCGGTCTCACCACCTCTGCTCTCGTCATTCTCACCACCTCTGTTCACTTCTGTCTCACCCTGCCCTGTCATCATCAAAATCATACGCCTTAGCTCAATCACCTGCTCCTGCAGATGTTTCACTGTAGTACACCCCCTACACACGAAATGGAAATCATCCGCCTGCACCTCCGCCCACGAATTTACACACCCGGACTTTGCAAAGTCTATCCAGCTGTCGCAGCTAGAACATATCAAATTACGTTTTGCCTTTTCTTGGCGTTTGCACGGCGCCATGTTAGAAATTAAATTTGTATTTGTTTATAATCCGTTTATAATCAATTTATACTAGGTAGTCTTCACAAAGACTGTTTTTGTGTTGTAATACACACTTTATAGTATGTTACTTATGTCTTAATTAAATTTACAGCTACTGCCTTGCAACTTACTTTCTATGTAACAGCTGACTAACAAAACGTAATATCGCTCGCGCTAACGAAATTTCAGTGACCTTATTTAAATAACACTGAATTACTACCTACGGCTAACTTTTAACAATAGATGTTGCTAAAACAAAATATTAAGGTTTTCAATATTTAATATGTACTAAATTATTTACAATAATATTATGTATCGTATTATGTACTCAATCAACTGAAAACACAAACCCTTAATTATCGCTCGCGCTACCGAGTCCTCGGAGACCTACGATATAAACTACCCTAAATTACTTCTACAGCTAAATTTTAACAGCAACTATTGACTAAACAAGGACTCTTGTAAGTTTATGTTTAATATACACGCAATAATAATACTTATCCGATCAATATTCCACGCTTTAGACAAATATAAAATCCACCAAATTCAATCATGTGTTCTCCTCAAGATTTCCCAAGATGCTATTAGGGACTTCAATCAAGCGCACCACCATCAGATAATGCTATTAGTAACGATACAGTTGCATTTTAATTATGACGTGCATGGTATTTCTGCTGCAACCTGTTGACCGGGTACTTGTGTCCGATTCGTCACGCTGTGCGTCATATGCGCCATCTGGGGACTGAAAGGGACCGATATCTTGCCAAATATCCGCACAAGATGGCAGCACTTTCGGACGCGTGTACCGTCATCTGATATATTCGTGGTACTCGTGGTACCAACAAATGTGGATATTTAACAAGATTTAACAAGATTTGCCACCCAAGCCAAAGACCCAGATGGCAAGTGGACAAGGAAGCCATTGGCTTATCAAGAGTCCAACAATGTTCATCTACTTATAACCCGCCCTCCTGAGATATGTGTCAACCTTGTTTTTAAACATATTCACGCTGCTAGCAGTTACACAATCTGTAGACAATTTTTTCCATTCATTTATTGTCCTCTGTGAGAACGAGTGCTTCCTGATGTCCAATCTACATTGATCCTTTACTAATTTTACCTCATGTCCTCTAGTTCTGCTATCTTTCTTGAGTGAGAAAAACATATTTCTATCAATATTTTCATACCCATTCAATATCTTAAAAACTTCAATCTGATCTCCTCTTAACCTCCTTGTCTCTAGAGTTGTTAAACCACATTCTTTCAGGCGTTCTTCATGGAATCATTTTAGTTGCTCTCCTTTGTATGCGTTCAAGCGTATCTATATCCTTCTATATGTGAAATAAATAAGATTCATTTATCTAACTGATGTAAACATGTTGTACGTACTTGCGATTAATGAAATCCACCGTTGAATATTCTCAAATTGGAATAGAACATAAATTATTTGCTTAGCGTGCGCCGGGATAGGTCGTTTCATTGTAAATCCTTCTAGGTCTAGGATAAATGTTTTCTGTCTTTCGTTTCATCTTCAGAGAAAAATGCAAACAATCCATGTTTATCATATAATTATCATCTCTATTCTCGCATTACAAATCCACACGTTTTGTTACAGAATGGCAGTGTCAATAACACAAGGTTTCTCGGAACGCCGAAGTATCGGCAATATGATATTTTATCAACGGCGAACTGTTACCATGGCTAATGAGAGCGAATGATTGAATGTGGCGTATCCACCGCGGCAGCGACAACGCTACGGTTTCACAGACGGTTTGAAATGTCCAGGTGCAACGGCGCAGACCACGTTGTGCTCGCAGTCCGTGGCAGTAAATACAGCTGACATCAGGGATTGTTTGGAAATACAAAAAAGTAAGTACCGTTAAGTACTCGGTGAACGTGCAACGGAAGCGTCGACGTATGAAAACCCACTTGCGGTCTGTGGTCGTTGGAATAGGTGCACAACAACGGTTGTGTTAAGTCGAGGCTCCAACGCCGGCTATTACAGCGCGCTGATAGACTTGCTATAGTACGTTTCGAAATGTGTGTTGGTGATGTAAAATCATACCTTAGTATTGGAATCAGTAGCTCTGTAAGTATTACGTGTCTACGTGGGGATGATAATATGAACGTACGAAGACCGACACATGTTTATTATTGAGGCTAGCTTCATAATATATTCAGTTCCATTAATTGTATATAGGTTTGCATTCAACATGAAGGAACACGCTCTTTTCTTTTAAAATAATTATGTGCAGCGGTGCGAATTAAATTAACATAATTTGTGACTGACTAACCACGTTGTTGCAGCACTGACACAAAACAACAGCTCAGAGGAAACATAACAATGAAGACATAATTATATAATTTCCGAGTACTTGAAGTAGTAGCAGATAATTTGAACAATACTATAACTTGCCTTATCTAGGTCAGCTCCTGTGAGGCGGCGATGCATGTCGAAATATTAAATGGAGGTTTTATGTATATTAACCCTACATTTTTATTATCGTACTCAAGCACACGTGCATTTCACAGGAATACATTGACACATATTGTACTACGCAGTATTGCATGGACTTATTATGGACGGCTGTCACATGTCGCTCAGGTGGTTGACGGCTGTAGTTGGCGACCGAGCTGTAAGTTATTTATATCACGAAGGTCCATATCGCGTGAAATCGGACATCCCGTAAGTGTTGTCACGTTTGTTACACAACCGATGTTTAGCACGTGTATATGAGAATACCTTTGTTTGGCACTGCTTTTTAAAAATGCAGTTGTATTCTCAAATATAAGATTATACAGTGTTCTCACTGTCATTACAACGCCAGTTTTGTTTGCTGACTAATGACTAATTTAATGTGTGCGCTCACTTGCGTGCGTGCGTGCGTGCGTGCGTGCGTGCGTTCGTGCGTGTATTTGTGTAAATGCATGCAAATACTATGACATTACGGAAACTCTGGAATGCCTGAGTAATGTAAGAGTTTATTCTGAGATGTGTCCTATTATAGAAGTCTACCAAGCCATCATTACCAAGCCATCATTGTAATGCAGTATGTGTGTGTATATATATATTCGAAGTTATATGTAATAATAGTGTTGTTATTTTTATGAATCCAGCTGCGTAACTTAAAAATCTTTAAATTTTTCACTTATATTCAACTACATCTTAGGCATGTGTGAGTATGTTTATATATTTTAATCCATGGCGTTTTTATTTATGAATTTATGTATATGGACTTCGTCTGAATGTATGTATTCGAAATTTGCCATATTTGACCTGTTGTTAATGAATTATAATATTATTATATTAGTGGTGTGGCGGCATAGTTCCAAAAATCGTTACAATTGTGCATTAGGTGATACAATTATGAAACTTGGTAGATATGTAGAGTATTATATAAGGATTATTCCAGATATTGGTCCACCGTAAATTATAATAACTTGTATCTTAAAATAAAAATGGCTGACGAAAAATTCCATAATTTATTGTCATAAAATTACGTGCGTATTTATAAAGACCCCTCAAGATACATACATCGGTAATAATTAATACATGTTAGTATTGATTCGTTATTCACACATAAATAAGAAGTCTGTAAAAGTATTAAAGCAATAGAATATTGCTGGTTTTTCATTGGAACAGTGTTTTGGAATAGTGTTGATAGCTACACAAAAACTGGCTGGCTGAAACGTTTGTGGTCAGAATTCAGGATGAAAATTTTATTAATTAAACATATATACAAACATTAATTACATCAAGAAATCATCTCATAAGATGAACATTCTTTGTACCTATAAAATAACTTTAACACAAACAAACCAAAACCAACCAACATAAAAGATCAGCTCATTAACACAATACAAGAGTAGGACGCCAATTACTATGACAAATCAAAGGACAGTGTAATGTAACAATTTCAAGGTAATATTATTATATACTCTATAATGAATTTACATACATACACACATACATACATACATACATACATACATACATACATACATACATACATACATACATACATACATACAAAACAAACGCACACCAAGAGCACCCCCTATGTGGTATGTATGTATGTATGTATATATGCATGTGGTATAAAGCGCACCCCCTTTGAAAATTACATGGAAATGTTTTTTGGCACAAACAAACCCATGTAATATTTAGCACAACATTTTTCACAACTATTTATGAAGTGAACACCCATTTCTATGCAAATTGACCGATAAATAATTTGGTTTGACAATATTAAAATCAGTGGGCATTCCAACCAATAGTAGTGCATTTCGATCAGGCCGTTGGAGCATTGTTCGTTTTGTGCATCCAGGTAGTGGTGCATTCAGGCAGTGGGGCATTCCGACTATCGTTTTTGCGGCATTCGATTGTAATGCAAACAGTAGTAGCAGAGCAAGATGTGGGTGGTTGCCAACTTTGCTAAAGAAATGAAGCGCGCAAACAACAGAATCTACATTCCGTCGAAGCACAGCCTGCTTTGATCGGCCCACTTCGAGAAAACTTGTTTCGACCGCGACCCGGAGAAGATGGCAGCCCTCGGTTATACTGGTGCTAAAATCTCTGTGCCAACATTATTCCCAGTAGTGGTATGTAGGTTGATGCAGTCGATCCGTAGAACCCTAACGGAGACAGCGACACGGGCAGCGATTACGCAGCTCGGATCGAAGGCAAGCGGGCCGCGATCGACGGGTGCCATTGTCTCTGCTGTGGCTCCGCCTAGTGCGTCTACGTCTATGAACGAATTTACCAGGTCTGCCTACCGAAAGTGACAGCAAGCTAAGGTAAATGAAAACACACAATTATTACATTCAAGTTAGGGGAAATTTTTATTGAAAATAGGATAGATGTTTTAATGAAATTGATTTATTATTTTATTGAAATTAGCTATATATATATAGACAATTTCAAACATGCTCTAATCAAATCTATTTTGATGCTTGTTTTCGAAAATGATTATGTTGTTTTAGCGATCTGATATAATGCAGCTGATTTGACAGAACACAGCTAATGTTTGGTGACTGGAATATATCTGGTAAAACAGTCTGATTGCATATTTGTTTGTTATTTATGCATTTGAATACTTGGATAATTGACTAAGTTACATACTAATCAGAAAACAACATAGTATTTTAATTGTGTTTATTACATTCTGAACATGTTCAAAGATACCATTAAACCTGTATATGTATATTTTACTGGCAAATAATGTCCTTCAGACACATTTCACAAGTGTATATGATTGTTGGTAATTCATGGTGGGTACCCTCTAAGTTGCATTAGCCTTATGAGTTGAAACTTTGAAAGAGACTGTTCTGGAATGTATGTAACGAATTACATAAAATAATGCTTGGTCGTTGGATGTAGAAAATTAAAATTTTTCATTGTATATTGTAAGTAACAGTAAGAAACTATTTCCAAACGTGTTTGATGAATGTGTCATATGAAGAAACTGATCTTTATGTTTTTGCGAACATCTAGGGTTGTGTTTGATGTATTGTTCTACTGGGAGGGTGCCCCAGCAGATATCTGTCAGATTGTGTTCCATGTATATCTAAAATATTATATTTATTAGTGTGCAGTCTTTTAGACATACACATATGATACACATAATAACATTTGTGGAAGAAGCTACAATATAGGCAGGATTGCCTTGTATGCATCCAAATGTGCTAACAGGGATATCCACTAACAGTCATATGAACCCTATTATTGTTATTATTTAAATCTGTATTACAGATCAAACATGCCAGACCATTCATACCTTATATTATCTAAGATCAGATGAGGAATTCTTTGATATCATTATCTTTCTCAGTGGACAAGGTTTATTACACAGATTGGCACCTGCCTGCTAATGGGATGCCCAGCAAATTCCCTTTGTCTGAGACAGCAAATTAGGGCCCAGGTGCATTGTTCAGACCAAAGGTTTGCCTAATTAGATAAGCCACAATGCTCACATAGGACACTTTGATGACCTCCAATTTCCTCCATTTCATTGTCCAAATAAGTAATTAATACACTAGTTGGTGTGTGTTAAATCAATATTTTGGCATACCAACCCAGGGGGAGTGTTACTGGGGTCCCCTGAGTATACTGGTAGTTACCAGTGCTGGGCTAGTGACCCTTGGATGATGTCCTGTTACATGTACGCTGTAGTCATTCATATGGAGATTAACTGTTAATGAATAGTGTATTGCAGTTTAAAATCTACTATGTGATTAATGCTAAAAAAAATCATGTACCCCAGTAATATCAGCATTTTATCAAAGTAAATAAATTGTACCTGAATAATCCATTAATAAAAAATAAAGTAACAGGAAAAAAATTATGAAAAACAATTACACATTTTGCTAGGGAAAAATGACATTTATTGTTAAGTTTCAAATGGTTTTACTACTGATTCATGTGGTATGCAAGATATAAACCCATTCAGTGCACAAGCCACTGGGATCATTGTTCGAGTACACACAAGAGAAGCCAACATCAGCTCAGTCACTGTGATGCTATTATCAGACCTAGCTTGCAACTACATTACATTATGTGAATTAATTTCTCATAATGAAACCCCTTACATTATAGTATAAAATCAGTGGAACAAATACAATTTTGATCAATAAATATATGAACAAAAAAGTTTTTTATAATATATAAAATAGCAATAATAATCCAATTTTATTTTGAAAGTTATATTGGTATAAATTTATAATATGCACACATTGTTTGATCAAAATCATGTTTGCTCCACTGATGTACACTATAATCATGATAACAATAAATAACAGAATGGCATGGCATGGTGGAGATGATGTTGGCTACCTGGTGGTATCCACAGTAAATCCCACAGGACCTAATTCCACAGGGCAAAATCCCACAATGTGAAAAGTGGACAAAATCGCACAAGAGTAAAAAAACATTAACTGCCTGTAGATAAAATAGAATGCACACAAGAAAAATAAGCCACTATCTGCAACATGGCAAGCTAATGAAACATAATTCCTAGATATACAAAAAAGTTATATGTGTGTTACAATTTATTTTAAATGTTTAATTAATGTGGGATTTTGTTTATACTATGGGTTGTCCTGTGGGATTATGTCCCGGGTTCCTTACTAATATGTGCTCTAACAAAGATACCAGTGGCACCCATGATTGTGAATGGAATGGGTTGGTCTTGACTGCCCCACATATCAGTAATTCAATTTTTAATGTTACAACTTTTAACAATAAATGCCAGATTTTACTTATTAATGCCACTTTATATGTTTCCAATGACTAAATGCACACTGAAAATGTGCATTTACAGAAATCCTGTATATCACTCTGGATATGGTTGTAGGAAAGAAAGTAACAGAAAAAAGTAACAGACAAAAAGTAGCACTTTAGTTTGTTTATGATTTCAATTATAAACATTATAGAAGTATTTATTGTTATACTACAAATTAGTGGGTGGAGCAGATGGTAAATTTGTAAATTATTTCTTCAATAACTTGTTTTTTCAATAAATGTAATGCATACTGTATTACATAACTTTCAAAAGTACTTACTGTGTGTTTTGAAAGTTATGAAATACAGTCTGCATTATATTTATTGAAAAGTGATTGAAGAAATAATTTACAAATTTACCATCTGCTCCACCCACTGATTTGTAGTTATGTGTTCAATATTTAAACCGATTAATTAACAGACTGGCATCTAACTGCAAGGTTTACTAACTGCATTAGCCCCATAGTAGCATCATGATGATCAGGTTGATGTTGGGGCTTACTGATGTTGGCTTCTCTGGTATGACCCCAGTGGCTTCCTAGTGGGTGCTTGTGTACAGTGAACAAAATGGGTTTATCTTGATGGACAGGTTTACCACCACGACTACCCACAAATCATGACTACCCACAAATCAGTATAAAACATGAAGTCCAAACGGATCATGCATTAAAATAATTTACTTGATGAAAGATGGAGGTTATCTAGAATAGCAAGGGTGGCAGAAAACTTGGAAATTGGAAACCCTCCGAATAAACTCACTACCAAGGAGATAATAACAGAGAATGACATTTGATAAGCATAAATGACATTGCTTAAAGTGCTGAGAAGATGTGAATTATGTCCTAGAAGATTTACATACAGTAAACAGAATACTAAAATGTGTTACATTCTTGGCAATCTGTTATCTTTTTTTTAATGCATTTCTTAATGCAAAATGTGCTACTTTCTTCCCATAACTTTTTCCTGTTACTTTCTTTCCTAGCAAAAACTTTTACTTTTTCCCTGTTACTTTCTTTCTGTTTACCTCTGGATACATTACGCTGTATATGCAAATGCAACATAGATTACATAGCATTTCATTAGAAAATGGATAAGCACTAAAATCACATCAGCATGCTTTTTTAGATAAAAATGAATTAATTATAATGCATGAAATAACACACGATGACAGTGACACTACATTCTTATGATGTGCTTCTCTGAAATACATCTAACAGTGATTTAATGGTTTATGTAGAGAATGTAGAGTCAAGTGAGACTCAGACAACTGAGGAGGCAGGAACTGCACCTGACAGCTCCAATACAGAGGCATCTATAGTCGCAGTGGGACAGAACATGTGTCAGGTGGACATACAGCCATCAACACACACCAGAAGAGTGCAAGTAGTACCAGCGCACAAGCAGGCTGCTCACCTGAGATGAGGTCAGTGGACACCATGTGCAGTTTGTTGACTGCTCGATGACTGAGTCGAGCGAGTCAAGTGAGGAAGATCTTGCTGCTGCTGCAGATTCCGACTATGCATGTCCTGACAGCAAGTCCACAAGTCACGATGACAGAAGCAGTGACAGTGACGACCATATTGCCCAGTACACCGAGACCGAGGAGAGTGTCACCAAAGCAAGTGCTCATAGACAGGCACTGGTCCAGATACCAGTGATGTTTATGGCCATGCATAGTGAAAGCCTACATAGCCTGTGGCAGAGTCCTCCTGTTATACCGTCCAAGTCGATGCCATATCCACATGACGAATCTCCGATAGGCAACATGCCTGTAGACGCTGTAAAATAATGAGATTTTATTACTTTACTGTTGTAGTTGCTGGTCCCATTCACAAGTGAATCTAATAATCGATGTTGCTTTTCTGCCAGGCAAAAGGTATTTTTATGCCATGTCGAAAGCAGAAATAGGGGAGAAACTGTATCTGCCAGGCAGAAATGACAACAGAGAATTAATGTCATTCATTGATCGATTGGCTACCTTGATTGACCTGTAGCTACATATGTGTCAAGCTAGTAGTACTTTGATTAGCACCAGTTTTATAAAACTTTGTAGTATGTACGTTTATATATGCAGGAGTTGGCATTTTGGGGGCTTCTTACAAGTTACCTACAAACATGATAATTTTTTGTATGCAAGTACTAAACATGTTCATCACACCATTCATCATGCCGTTCATCACACATAGCAAGATTCCAATGAAATATATGCAGCAAATTGCAATCGGTTACAAGTATATCCAAGTTTTGTAAAGGTCAATTTATTTCTTTTAGTTTTTAATTGATGCTCTTTTATAATGAGAAATTAAGTATTTAGGTGTCGATAACCTGTGAAAAGAGTTATGATGCCTACCCACTACTAAAAATCATGATCTTATTTAGAATAGAACCTATGAGAGCACCTACATAATTGCAATTACTTGCGTTTATGACTGTACCATAAGACCAGAAACCTATATTGCATCTTGTGAGGCAGTTAACAGAATTGATTGAGTCGTGTCATGAACACTTCTGCAGTGGCTTCTGAGTCATGAGAGATGAAGTCCACAGCAGGTTACACATTTACCCCCTGTGAGGGATCTTTTACTTCCCCTGGCACAGACATCAGAAAGATAAAACCTGCCAATCCTGGTTGAACGTACAATAAGCTTAGCAGAAAAAGGGTTAATAACTTAATACTACATACCAGTATGAACCCAGGACAAACCTGCTCACTGACTAGGTTTTAATGTAGACCATGTTGCATTAATAATTTAATTCTACCATTTCACAGTTCGTGCAAGCTTGTTCATGTTTACTCGTTAAGCTGTCTGTATTACTCTATATTGTATCTATTCATTTAATTAATTTTGTCGGACTGCAACACTCACACAGCATATCTTGAGGAATATGGTGCTAATAAAATGACATTTATATTTAACTCGCTTTCATGGTACTTGTTCAAACGCATCATGTTGTATGATACAAGTACAGCGAACCTCTGGTTGTAGCTGCACTCTGGCCTCATTATACACAATATCGCTTTACACCATGGCAGCTTTTTATTAAATCTTTTCTATGTGACCGATAAATGTTCTCATAAATAATTATTTGGAGCACATTTCTTCTCTTTCTTGACGCCCAATTGTCGGTTGTATGTCACGGAATACACATGTGAAACAGTTAGTGCGCATCGGTTTTAAAACTTAAGTTATTAGTTCCGTAGCCATTTGACTAAAAACCAAAAGCCGAAATCCGCGAGTACGATTTTGACAGCCGAGACTTCCGCCCCAAGCTCAATAGTGGGGCGGACGATTCTGCCTAGGCCGATGGCTACTGCTTGGCGTCGCTAAATTGTCCCGGATTAGTCGAACTCGAAGGTTGTGCGGCATCACTTGTCGCTAGCTGAAATGGCCATCGCCACCACTCGCCATAGTGATGTGAGTGGACCTTTTGGAAGCAATACATGCAAATCAATGGCAGATTGAAAAATGCTATCACCAGTGACGTCACAGAACCACGGGGTCGCGCTTTGCGAGTTGTGTCGCATTAAACATCTAATTTTACCTATAAATAATTTTTCTAAATTTTTTTTGGCATGTAGTACATACAATATTAATCTTTGTGTACACACCGAAAAAGCATTTTAGCTAGTGCCTTGTTGTTAATCCTGGAGCATGTTTTGTCTGTGTGACAGAGAGTCGAGAAACCTCAAAAAGGTCCCGCGCAGAGGTCGGTAAACATTTCCTCATAGATAGTGCTATATCTAGGAACTGTATGTGTGATGCTCTACAACCAAGTAAACCAATTACGTAAATGAATCGTCACGTGCTTCGGACTCGTCGCGTGACGGGTCATATAACCAATTATGTAGTGTTCCAGCCAGCCGGATTACGTGGCTCGGTAATTGAACGAGGCGGTGCGCTTCTCCGCGTTCTAATTCGTGTCTGTGTACTTCCTAGTGCCATGCGCGGGCCTAGAATTTGATCCCAAGCCCGGCCCGCAATTAGCAGTTAGAGTCCAGGCCCGGCCCAGGCCCGCAATAATTTTTCAAGCCCGGCCCGGCCCAGGCCCGCAAACTAGAATTTAGGCCCAGGCCCGGCCCAGGTCCGACCCAGACCGTGAATGTTTGGCCCAGGCCCGGCCCGCAAGTTTCAGGCCCAGACCCGGCCCATACCCGCGGGCCAAAGATGGGTAAGCCCGCGGCCCGCAAGCCCGCGGCCCGCTAAGTTTAGAGAAGATAAACCTATAATCTTATAACAAAATATTTGACGAAAAACAAATAAACTGTAAAAGAGACTTATTGTTTTATTAAATAAAAAAGGTCTATAGTGTGCTGGATGAGTTCTAAAAATCCAGCACCACCAACTTCTTCAAACTTACGAATATCCTGAAGAAAAATAAAGAAAAACTTCTTAGTGTCATTACTATTAAATATGATAACATTTGTTATATTTGGCTTTAATGTATTGGTTTATGGTTAGGGTAGGATATTTGTTTATCTAACGCTGACTTAACCCATATGCAAGCCATAATCCCAACTTATATTGTTAATTGAATTAGCTCAACTAAGTTAACATAATTTAATATGATATTTCAATTAAATGTCACCCACTGGCATTGACACCCAGTGGCATTTCCAGCAGGCCTGCAGTAACTAGCCTGAGACAGACAGGTTCAGACATGTGTGAATTAGTAGAAGTGTAAATGAATTAGGACTGGGGAGAAATACCAATTACCAACTGGGTTGGGTACTGGGTAGTGGGCTAGTGGCCTGGTGTGCACTTGGCAGTGGGCAGGTCATTCAGGTGGGCAATGTTTGGAGGGAAGACCTAGACAATAGAATGTCCACTGGTAGAGTCAAAGGGTGATAAGTTGATGGTTAATCATGGCTTGATTGCCTCTGCAAATATTTCTAAAGTAAACATTTGGGGCTGGCCAAGTGAACTTATGGGGTCATTAGATTCCATGCAAGGTCTCAATTTGCAACTATATAATACTAAAGAAATAATTTTAAGCATTCATTAAACGGAATTATAATTTATAATCAGTTTTTATTAAAAAAAATAAAGTAATAATCGGTGTTTTGTATGAATATTTTTATTATGTCCAGGCCCAGCCCAGGCCCGGCCAGGCCCGCTCACACCAGGCCCGGCCCATGCCCGATGTGTTTAAATTGTTTTCAGCCCAGGCCCGCCCCGGGCCCGCATTATGTAGGCCCAGGCCCGGCACGGCCCGGCCCGGACCGCGAAATTACGTAGAGGCCCCGCCTGGCCCGCGGGCCGGGCCGGGCTTGGACCCAAAGCCCGGCCCGCGCAGGGCACTAGTACTTCGCCGCGGTGTAGAGAAAATCGGGGCAAAACGCACAGATTTCTGGACAGTGGATGCTGCGAATAGAATCCTTTGGGTATTTCTCGTTTGTGTTATGAATCGTCTAGTTCATTATCTCAAGGCACATTCGTTGTGTTTAAAGTGCTAACGTTCTTTGTCTCTAAAAACAAATTTAACCATTTAAGCGGAGGTCCTATCGTGGGGCAGTTTGTCATGGGTACTGTACACAGTCCCATTTTGGTAAGGACGTTTTGTATAATTTTGATACTCACACTTTAATGTGAACGGGTTGCGGTCACTTGCCCCCCCCCCGGTCTTTTGCCCCTAGGTCACTTGCCCCTAGGTCACTTGCCCCTGCGGTCATTTGCCCCTTCCCTTAATGGAAATCTGGTCATTTGCCCCCCTTTTTTTGAAATTATGGTCATGCACTCGTACTCGTGTTCAATGTACTCAGATTTTACGAGTACATTACGAGTACATCTGAGTACTTTTTCAATATATTGTGAAAATTATTTAATTTCTTATTATCAAATCATTAACAACTACAACTATTTCAAAAACCACCTTTGGTGATGATGTACAGGTCCAGGGGTGTTTCTACCACCTGACTCAGGCCACCTGGAGGAAGATCCAATCTCTGGGACTGACTACACTCTATAGAGCTGAGGAGAAGATCAGACACTTTGTCGGCATGTTAGATGGACTAGCCTTCCTGCCAGTGAGTGATGTTCCTGGGGGGATGGAGTACCTCATGGACAACACTCCAGATGGACTTGAAAATCTTGTACGATACTTTGACTCTACCTATGTCACTGGGTCATTTCATCGAATCCAGGCACCACCCACTGATGATGGTACAGTGCCAGCGGTCAGGATACGTCACATCGCACCATCCTACTCCCCCACCCTGTGGAACGTACATGATGCAACCATGGCTGGAGGCTCGCATACTAACAATATGTGTGAAGCCTGGAACAGGGGTTTCAGCACTCTGGTTGGACATTCTCATCCAACCATATGGACCCTGATAGATGCACTACGTAAGGATTTTGCGGCTGTTGAGGGCACTATGCGACTCAACCAGCTTGGACAACCCCCCGCAAACGTGTACGTCGCACTGCCAAGCAGTTCCAAGACAGACTGGTCAACATATGCACACAGTTCAGTGCTGGGGATAACACCATCGCAGATACTCTCCAGAGTCTTGGACACTGTATTCGTTTGAAGTAATATCCTGATATTTGTTATGTTATTATGTGTGATTCAGAATTACATGACATAAAAAAACATCTCTGTGTTTGATTTATATGAATGAAAAAGGGGGCAAAAGACCTAAGGGGCAAAAGACCTAAGGGGCAAATGACTGGAGGGGCAAAAGACCTAGGGGCAAAAGACCGGGGGGGGGGCAAATGACCTACACCCAATGTGAACAGCACGCGGCGTTTTTGCTTTAGCTGCAGCCGTCTTGTAACCAGATGGACATGATGTTATCCGACTCCACCGGGCCATCTCGAAATTATTACGAACGAGCCTTATAGCTACATAGAGTGGGAGGGCGCTTCGCCCTACATGGGCGTTTTACCCCTCCCCCACCCCCACACGGCTTTTGCTGTGGATATCGACAGTGACAGTGTATCTGCGTAGCGCTTCATATGTTTCATTTATCTAGTTACAAAGATGCGTGCCGACCGATTGGGAGCGGCTGATATACTAATTTGGTCGACGTTGTATATCGTCTGGACAAGGCACAAGAGCTAGCAGAAAGATCGATATTATCCTCTGAGTCATGCCTAATATGTCAGTTCTGATGCTTAGAGGGATGGGTCAATTGTATGGCGAAGCATGACTCTGTCGGGGCTGTGTAAGCGTGCTTGTTCTGGCCATATGTCGAAACGGCTGGGTTGCGTTGCGTTCCTCCTAATTGAAGGCAATCTTTCTCAAATATTTACTCGTGGATCCAAAACTGTTTTTCTTTATGCCGCGACCACACGGCACGATCAGAAACTGCAATGAACCAGTTCTTTTCCATCTAGCCTTTTCTTTTGACAAGGGATTCACATTTTTTAAAAAGGGGTTCTTATTTATAAAAATTATAATATTATCTTCATATTATTGGGGGGTTCACATTTTTCAGAGGGGGGATTCAAGTCAAATAGTTATATATTATACAACTATCTGATTTGTTTGAATCGGAATCTTATTTAACTATAATGATGTTACCAAGTCACCTTACGCGTGGTCAGTTGGTAACAGCCAGAGAGCAGTAGGCAATGGACAGACAGTCGCAAAGCTGTTATTCAAACAACATGAAGACTTGTAAGCAGACAATGTCAGGGTTTCAGAAAATAACTGCTCACTGAAACAATGCTTTGCTAGCAAGCCAATTACTCTATTGTGGTGGCATGCTATATGGCCTCCACAAACATACACGCACGCACGCACGCACGCGCGCACACGCACGCGCACACACACACACAGACAATACATCAAACCAGCATTTTGTACTGCTAGCTAAACTTGCACAATGATCTCCTGCTCATTTTTTGCTCAGGGCATTTATCTAACTTTGCGCAGTTTTAGTCTTATTCGATTAATTACAGTGGGGTTACTAGTGTCATTCACCCTGTTAAACTGCAACACAACGTAAGCTTCACCCATTTGCTCTGGTGATTCCTTACTCTAACCACCAATCAGGTAGCATTATGTGCCACTCAATCTCCCTCTTACTGTGCACAAAGGCTTGCATGATTTCTGGGAATGATCACACTCGATCTCGACATTTGACTGCGCATATCTGACGGATCCAGGACAAAACCCCACTCGGACAAAACCCCACAAGATCAACCCCATTCGGACAAAACCCCACTCACTAATCAGAATTCTGAACAATACCCCACTCTGAAATTTTTTAAAGAAATAGTAAACATAATAAGAAGTTTTATAAAAATAATAATTAATTTTATGAATTACAATAAATATATTTCTGATTACACTTCAAAGGAATGGTTTTGAAGTACAATTTTTAGTGAAGTTGATTGCTTAATGAAGCCATTAATAACACACTTTAGGGGATCACACCATGTGACAGGGAAGCCATACATTAGTAGATGGCTTCCCTTAATTGATAGTTACAAGCCAAACTAATTATTTAGGGATCAAGGAAGATCATCCCTGACAGCATGTGACAGGGAAGCCATACAGTAGTAGATGGCGTCCCTTAATTGCTAGTTACGCAACAGCTGACCTGCATATAAGGGCACCAGAAAACTGGAACATTAATTATTCTCTGATAACTCTTTCTCTCTGATATTATAATACAAAGTTGATAATATACCTACAACATGGATATCATCACTAACCACAAGGGTGGTTTGAAGCTTGTACACGAGGGCTACATGTACACCAGGAAGTGTGCCAAGAAGAATGTCACATGGGAGTGCTCCAACCGCACGGCAGTCAGCTGTAAGGGAGGTGTGACTACCGATGCTGAGGTCTTATGTGAATTACTGATACAATACATTCCCTAAACTCAAATAATCTACTCTGATGTAAATTCTAACGAATGAAATTAATGATAATCAAATTACCTGCTTATCATTTGACCATTAAACTAATGTTATATTTCTCAGCGTGTCTTTCCAGATGACAACTGTCACCAGCTTCACATCACTTAGCCATGATCCACAGCAACAGGCAATAGCAGTCACCAAGTTACGTGCCTCACTCAAGGAGCGTGCTGCTGGAGCACGTGGTACACTCACTCAACTCATATCAGACCAGACCACGGATACACCTGTAGACATACGTGCTGAGCTCGGCAATCCTGTGACTGTCAAGCGCTCGCTCAGACGGGAACGTGCCAAGCACATGCCCAAGAACCCTAAATGACTCAGCGAATTTACACTAGATGGCGAGTGAACCACCACTGTTGATGGAGACCCCTTCCTCATCTATGACAACGGTGTCGATGCAACGGTGTCGAATCTTCTGATAGGATCTTTGACAGCATCGATTGAGAGCATCCGGAAGGATCAGGCCCAGGTTGCCACTGCAATGCTACGTGATGAGCATGGTGAACCACCAGCCAAGCGTGTACGCCGCCACACACTTAAGCTCATGGTGAACCACCAGCCAAGTGTGTACGCCGCCACACATTTAAGCTTATGGTGAACCACCAGCCAAGCGTGTACGCCGCCACACACTTAAGCTCATGGTGAACCACCAGCCAAGCATGTACGCCGCCACACACTTAAGCTCATGATGAACCACCAGCCAAGCGTGTACGCCGCCACACACTTAAGCTCATGGTGAACCACCAGCCAAGCGTGTACGCCGCCACACACTTAAGCTCATGGTGAACCACCAGCCAAGCGTGTACGCCGCCACACACTTAAGCTCATGGTGAACCACCAGCCAAGTGTGTACGACGCCACACACTTAAGCTCCAGACAAAGTTACACACTCTCTGTACTGACCGTCGGGATGGTACCAAGTCAGTTCCAGATACACTGAGGGGCATTGGACATTGTGTGAGATGGAAGTAGAGACTGTTCTATTGTTATGTTTTCTATACTGTGTACACTGAATATGTGAAAAAAAAACTTAGTTGTCTTTGAATATGAGTGAAATGGGGCTTTGTCCAAGTGAGCTACTGAGTGGTGTGTGTGTTTGTGTGTGTGTGCGTGCGTGCGTGTGGTGCGTGCGTGCGTACATGCATGATATATATATATATATATATATATATATATATATATATATATATATATATATATATATATATATATATATATATATATATACATACATATATACACACACGCACACATACGTACATACATACATACATACATACATTATAAACATTAGATGACAGTACATAAATGTGCAAGTTAAAAAACTACATCCACATGTGAATGCTTCCTTTCAATCTCAATGCAGAGTTAAAGGAATTAATCACTGTTTTACTTTTGTCTTATTTTATGATACAATTGAATATGTACATAATGTTTGTGCACAGTACTGTATTGCGAAAATATGACCTCCATGTAAACTTGTGGCGCTCCTGGAATATATTAAGAAAATATGGCCCGTGTGAACTTGTGGCGCCCCCTGGAGTTTGTGTTGGGGAAATGACCCCCCTTGTGAAAAGCTGGCTACTGGCATGAAATGCATTACTGCCACAACCATCTTACTGACTCCATTTACACCAACTACAAACTACTGAGGGGATTTGCGTAGTTCTCTGCATCTGCCTCCCACCATTCTTAGAGCTAACCTCCCACCTCTCAATTAACGCCACACCCTCACTACTATCCAACAACTAGAGATAATTTTTCCGATCGCAGTATTATACCCAGAACAGGACTGTTCCTGCTAATAGCCCAGCAGTGTCGCCGCCTGGTGATCAAGCGTGACGGCAAATGTTTCTCATTTCGCAGGCGTTCTTAGGCGGAGGGCGGACACCATCAGTAAGAACATATGAAGTCTCCGGCCGCCCAAAAACGGAAGCAGGACATCGTGACGGCGAAACTCAAATATGCCGGGATCTTCACTTTCGTGGTTGGTCTCCTCACTTTCATCGTCGGTGTCGCTCTCCTGGCCGTCTTCTCCCGTAGTATGACGCCGAAACACCAGTTCGGCACAGGAAGGTTGGTAGTAGGCCATACAGGTCATACTGTTATGCTTTATGAAGTACCAAGAGTCTGATTTTGCAACCTTAGCAAAATGTCGGGTGTCTGCATAACTATTTTAATATACGTCCTTCAAAACAAATTGTATATGGCCAACATGTCATCTTCCAGCTAATGTTTCAAGACTGTATGTGTCACCTACGGCGGACGCGCACACCCAGGCAACACGTACGCACACATCCAGGCAACATGTACGCACACATTCAGGCAACATGCACGCACACATCCAGGCAACATGTACGCACACATCCAGGCAACATGTACGCACACATCCAGGCAACATGTACGCACACATCCAGGCAACATGTACGCACACATCCAGGCAACATGTACGCACTCATCCAGGCACCATGTACGCACACATGCAGGCAACATGTACGCACACATTCAGGCAACATGTACGCACACATCCAGGCAACATGTACGCATACATCCAGGTAACATGTACGCACACACCCAGGCAACATGTACGCACACATTCAGGCAACATGTACGCACTCATCCAGGCACCATGTACGCACACATCCAGGCAACATGTACGCACACATCCAGGCAACATGTACGCACACATCCAGGCAACATGTACGCACACATCCAGGCAACATGTACGCACTCATCCATGCAACGTGTACGCACACATCCAGGCAACTTGTACGCACTCATCCAGGCAACGTGTACGCACTCATCCAGGCAACATGCACGCACACATTATTAAGGCCTGCCCTTATATGAGTTTGATAATGTACTATTTTTATTATTGTGATTTTTTTCTTATTATTAGTATTAGTATTGCTGGAGTTGTATGAGTTGTACAATTGTTACAACTCATTATAAACCGTATAAAATTTGTATTGCAAGTTCCAACATTTTGTTTACTGACTCGATCCCGCGGCGTCGATCCCACGGCGTCCTAGCAGCAAAATATGGGTTTAACTTGAGAAGAATAGTTCTTTCTCAGCGACACCAGGTAGCGCATTGGAACATCAACTCGATTAACCTTTCCGTGAACATTCCATTCATTTAATTCTCACTCACTATTAAAATAGTATAATGTCTTACACGATGACCTGGTCTTGTGTTACACAGAGCCATGGTGTATGCGGGTCTGACGGCCATTGTCATCGGCTTCATGTTCATTATCGTCAGTGTCGTCGTGTGCGTCGTCTCCTACCTGCGGACTCGACGACATAATGAAGACGGTGACGAGAGCCGCGGGGTGAGCGAAATCGTCACGCGCTCCTTCTGAGCATGCCCAGTAAACCAGAAAAGTTAATAATCGTACGAGTTCGTTTGCGAGACTTTTTGGGTTGCTTCGTATCCGTGCCGTGGGTTGTTCTAGTACAGGGTAGATATTTAGTTGTCAGCGTCATATGCATGCACTTCAAATGTTCGTATATGCATTTCGAACATACTATATATATATATATATATATATATATATATATATATAATTGAAAGAGTCATTTAGGCACGCCTAGTCAGGTGATGTATATGCTAGGGCCTAGCGTTATTTCCTGGTTACCATGACCACCAGAAAAATCATGTTTTATTTTATTTTTCTTTCTTTTATTGTATATATTTTTTATTAATCTATCCATTGCTTTTTATTTCGGTTTTAGTGCAATTTTGATTGTATCACCAGGCCCTTGAACTACAGTGTAAAAAATGCACACTATATATCGCTTGTTCAATGGGCTGACTCAGTTACCTTACGTAGTGGCGCGAGTGAAACTTTTACATTTTAATTAAAATTTGCATACCATATTTGGATAAAAGATAATGTAGATTGGCAAAATGTCGCTACTACCAGTTGGTGTAGTTTGCTGTTTAATCAATATGAGTATGCAACCTCGATTAGCCAATGGATTTCTTGTCAACTTTCCATCTGGAGCGTGTTGCTTTGAATGGTAATCTTGGTAATTTGTTTTCAATGTTGTCAAATCTGGTTCTATCTTGTTACATTTTGTGAAATATTGTTATATCGTATTAGCCTTTGTTAAATATTGTTAAATATGGTTAGGTATGGTTACGTCTTGTTAAATCTTGTTATATCGCGTTAAATTTGGTTAAATCTGGTTAGCGTTGTCGGTTCTAAATCCTTATTCACTAGTGTTTATTTGCCGCCACAGATTAGGGTAGACAACTACGCCCCAGGCACGGAGACGACGTTCGACCAAGACGACAACGACCCTATATACAAGCCGGGTCACGGCTCGGCGCCGCTCGCGATGTCTACTCCGATGGCGATGTCGCCAGCGCCCTCTGTGTCGATAGCACCGCCCCCTTACGACGAAGAAATACAATGTCACCCAGTGGAATTTCAGCGAACAGTCATATGATTGCATGCTTTGGTCTTGTGGGTCATAAACATTGCCGAAACCTATTTAAAGTATATTTGTTTGATCACGTCCCCATGAGTGAATAAGTGGCCAGGGGACAGCCAAACTATTGAGTCATATTTATATAGCCCATAAAACTAAGCTCTATGTGTGTTTTACGTAATGATGATTATTATGACGACGAAAATAATGATGAATGCAACCCCAGGACAGTGGTACGGTTTAGGCTCGCTAATCCGACTCTCGCTCGTGTTCGTGAACTCCCCAAAAGCATGGTTTGTCCCATTCCATTTTGTGTAGGCGTTACCGTGAAGCGTTACCGTGAAGTGTTACCGTGAAGCGTTACCGTGAAGCGCCAGCAGCCAAGCGTCATCCTTATAGTGATTATACAGGGTATCATTATTTTGCACGATTTAACTTTTCAGTCTGAGAGTTGTATCAATATAATCAAATGTTTAAGTTTATTCGAATTGCATTGTATAAACTGATAAAAGTTCACTCCTATTTGATGAGTTAACCAAATGACCAGGACCTAGGAATGAGAGCCTAATTAATATAATTATGTATGCACCCAGAATGCACAGCATGGATGGTCGATGCTAGGTACGGATCGGAGATATCCGATCAAACAGCGGAAAGCGGAATGGTATGAAAAATCCGTGAACCCGAAAGTAGGTCACGCTCGTGGGCGTGTCTTATATATAATACAATTTATTTTTAGATGTAAAATATTTTACTGAGTGGAAATCAATCGGAGCCTCAAATCAACTTTAATGGGGATGGTTGGCCCCGGTCTCGAATTCCTATAAATGTATTGTGGTTAAGTTATTTAGTGAATTATTGTTGTCTTGCAAGAGTTGAAATTCAAGAACATTCCGAACGAGGCGCAACACTTTGGTCGCGTCTCACTCAACATTCACAACATTTCTCGATAATGCTGAGAAAATAATTGAACATATGTTACATGTGTTTATTGTAACCGCGAAACACGGATGTCGTAGTTCTAAAATAGTACACTGGCTAATGCCAATCACTCACAAGCAAGGCAAGCAGTTGGTGTTTTTAATGAGTTAATCAATGCATGCAGTTTATGGCATGCCGCATTTGATCAAATGTGCTTAGCATTCTTACAGCTAACAAGAGACCCATAAATGTTAAGTCATACAGTGAATGTACGTTGAGATGTAGCTACATTTGTTTAGTTTAAAAGTAGTTCAATTTAAATTATATATGCAGTATAGAAGTAGCTCAATGTTATAACCTCAAATAGAAGTTGTATAGAAATCGTCTCCTGTGAATACGCGTCGTGACTAGTGAATATAAACATTCATAACTGCATAACGTCGTGACTACTGAACATAAACATTCATAACGTTCGTCATTATATCAACGAAACAGTTGGCCCTGTCAAGAAGAGTTGGCGCAATAATGCACGGTATTTGGGCATTATACCGGTTGTGATGGTGAAAAGGAAACCAAATGCTTTCGTAATCCCCCCCCCCATCTTTTGCACTACGGTAATCTCGCCAACACGTGTCTTAAGGCCTGTTCCAACACGTTTCTTAAAGCCTGCTCCAACACGTGTCTTAAGGCCTGATCCAACATGTTTCTTAAAGCCTGCTCCTTGTTCGTCGTGGAAGAACTAATCTACACGACCACACATGTTGGTATTTATTGATATATACGATTATGTTTGCATTATGCAGCATTTTAGGTATGTTTATCACTAAGGATTGTATTAGTTTGTAGCTTAATATACAAGTGCATATTAGTGTCGTTTTCTGATACAAAATAAATGGAATGGAATAGCATGTGTAGCGGTTCACGCTCCTGAACTCGGTAGGGTCGAATCAATTTTGTCAGTACACGGCGTGTATATATATATATTTTGTCAATGACTTTAGAATGTATAATGTCTTCTAACTGGGAAATATATTACAAGCCCGGTCGCATGTCACAGGATAAGAGATTAAAGATACAAAGTCCAATCGATATGTTGAACGGAAGGCCGATGTTCGTACACAGGTAACGGTCAAACTATATGTACAAATTGGTGTTAAATAAAAAAAATTGGCGGTAATGATGTTAGATCATATGCAACTTTTATATTATAAAGTAGTTTGTGGCTGTGTATGTATGTATGTATGTATGTATGTATGTATGTATGTATGCATGCATGTAAGTATGCATGTATGTATATCTGTCTACCTGTCCCCTCGTATTTCCCTCAGTTTCGCATGCATGTGGCTGAACTGTTGTAAGCATGCTCGGGGGGGGGGCAAAAGTGTGGTTCGTACATTGAACACATTTCGAATCCCCCGGTGGCGGGTATATATATATATATATATATATATATATGTGTGTGTGTGTGTGTGTGTGTGTGTGTGTGTGTGTGTGTGTGTGTGTGTGTGTGTGTGTGTGTGTGTGTGTGTGTGTGTGTGTGTGTGTGTGTGTGTGTGTGTGTGTGTGTGTGTGTGTGTGTGTGTGTGTGTGTGTGTGTGTGTGTGTGTGTGTGTGTGTGTGTGTGTGTGTGTGTGTGTGTGTGTGTGTGTGTGTGTGTGTGTGTGTGTGTGTGTGTGTGTGTGTGTGTGTGTGTGTGTGTGTGTGTGTGTGTGTGTGTGTGTGTGTGTGTGTGTGTGTGTGTGTGTGTGTGTGTGTGTGTGTGTGTGTGTGTGTGTGTGTGTGTGTGTGTGTGTGTGTGTGTGTGTGTGTGTGTGTGTGTGTGTGTGTGTGTGTGTGTGTGTGTGTGTGTGTGTGTGTGTGTGTGTGTGTGTGTGTGTGTGTGTGTGTGTGTGTGTGTGTGTGTGTGTGTGTGTGTGTGTGTGTGTGTGTGTGTGTGTGTGTGTGTGTGTGTGTGTGTGTGTGTGTGTGTGTGTGTGTGTGTGTGTGTGTGTGTGTGTGTGTGTGTGTGTGTGTGTGTGTGTGTGTGTGTGTGTGTGTGTGTGTGTGTGTGTGTGTGTGTGTGTGTGTGTGTGTGTGTGTGTGTGTGTGTGTGTGTGTGTGTGTGTGTGTGTGTGTGTGTGTGTGTGTGTGTGTGTGTGTGTGTGTGTGTGTGTGTGGACGTTTGGCGAAGATTACGTAACTCGGAACAATAGTTTGTAGTTACGTACAATTGTGAGCAACTCTATGCGTGTTGACTACGATTGTACCGAGTTACGTAATCTACGTCAAACGTTCACATACGTTTTGGGACATGAACTTGGATCCACCATTGCCATTGGGATTGCTGTGCCAATATTTGACGGGGTGGTGCAAGGAGTCATACGTTCTTGCAGTGGCTGCCTTTTCTCCTGAGCAACACCGGGCAACTCGGCTAATATGTTATAATATAATTTTATTGGGAAACGAACACGCGTTGTACATTTATGTTCACGACGTATTGATCATTGTGTCCAAATTCTGTGTCAGCCAAAGGACTGTTGTCAGCGTCCTCTCGACCAGGAGGGACGTTTAATAACCTAATGGACTAAGACACCACAGTTTACGGGTGGTCAATAAAACACGCCGGCGTGCAAATTGATCACCACTTCACCAATTCATCACTTCACTACTCGTTTTACAGCGTGAACAAGTAAGACAAGCAATGCATTATTATACATTACATTATTTCTGCGCATTGTTCACCTTTTCAGAAACATTCTGACTAGAACATTATTGTTGCCATCGGTAGACGGGGGGTTTACTGCTGCTGGAGAATGACATTCATTGGATCGGTGTTGACCAAATAATTTGCTGTACCAGTTTAGCAAAAATTATAATAAAAAATTAAACAAATTACCCACCCATATTTCGTTGCTTTAATATGAGGCTGCATCACTAACACTACAGACCCCAGATTTTAGTCGTTTCGTTATGGTAAACTTTTTGGTATATTTTATGCTGGCATTACTAAATTCGTATGACATTACTAAATCAAAACAAACACATCTATTGTATCGCATGACAAATTATCATAGAACACAAACCTGAAATAGGCTGCCGTTTGGGCGTCCGAAATATACGTCCATTTGTGCTATTTACATTATTCCATATACAATATTGTTCTGTCACAGTGATATTGAATACATCATATTATACATACATGGCACCACAGAAAGTCCGGCTTTCAAACGAATACGATTCACAAGTCACCATCTTCAGCGTACGCTGTTCAAACACGCGCTACACCGTCACAGTTGTGTTCGACGTCAAAGTGTTAGCGCACCACGTCACCATAGCGTGCTCTCGTAAATACACGTTCGAAGTTCAGCATTATGTTTTCTGTCGGTCATGTAGCTGACAAACGCCATGTTGGTGGCTACGCCTGTAGACGAAGCAGGAGTGTTGCTGACAAAGGCCATGTTGGTGGCTACACCTGCAGACGAAGCACGAGGGTAGCTGACAAACGCCATGTTGGTGGCTACGCCTGCAGACGAAGCAGGAGTGTAGCTGACAAACGCCATGTTGGTGGCTACGCCTGCAGACGAAGCAAGAGTGTTGCTGACAAAGGCCATGCTGGTGGCTACACCTACAGACGAAGCAGGAGGGTAGCTGACAAAAGCTATGTTGGTGGCTACGCCTGCAGACGAAGCAGGAGTGTAGCTGACAAACGCCATGTTGGTGGCTACGCCTGCAGACGAAGCACGAGTGTTGCTGACAAAGGCCATGCTGGTGGCTACACCTACAGACGAAGCAGGAGGGTAGCTGACAAACGCCATGTTGGTGGCTACGCCTGCAGACGAAGCAAGAATGTTGCTGACAAAGGCCATGCTGGTGGCTACACCTGCAGACAAAGCACGAGGGTAGCTGACAAACGCCATGTTGGTTGCTACGCCTGCAGACGAAGCAGGAGTGTAGCTGACAAACGCCATGTTGGTGGCTGCGCCTGCAGACGAAGCAGGAGGGTAGCTGACAAACGCCATGTTGGTGGCTACGCCTGCAGACGAAGCACGAGTGTTGCTGACAAAGGCCATGCTGGTGGCTACACCTGCAGACGAAGCAGGAGGGTAGCTGACAAACGCCAAGTTGGTGGCTACGCCTGCAGACGAAGCAAGAGTGTTGCTGACAAAGGCCATGCTGGTGGCTATACCTGCAGACGAAGCACGAGGGTAGCTGACAAACCCACTGTTGGTGGCTACGCCTGCAGACGAAGCAGGAGTGTAGCTGACAAACGCCATGTTGGTGGCTACGCCTGCAGACGAAGCACGAGTGTTGCTGACAAAGGCCATGTTGATGGATACGCCTCCAGACGAAGCACGAGTGTTGCAGACAAAGGCCATGCTGGTGGCTACACCTGCAGACGAAGCAGGAGGGTAGCTGACAAACGCCATGTTGGTGGCTACGCCTGCAGACGAAGCAGGAGTGTAGCTGACAAACGCCATGTTGGTGGCTACGCCTGCAGACGAAGCAGGAGTGTAGCTGACAAACGCCATGTTGGTGGCTACGCCTGCAGACGAAGCACGAGTGTTGCAGACAAAGGCCATGCTGGTGGCTACACCTGCAGACGAAGCAGGAGGGTAGCTGACAAACGCCATGTTGGTGGCTACGCCTGCAGACGAAGCAGGAGTGTAGCTGACAAACGCCATGTTGGTGGCTACGCCTGCAGACGAAGCAGGAGTGTAGCTGACAAACGCCATGTTGGTGGCTACACCTGCAGACGAAGCAGGAGCGTAGCTGACAAACGCCATGTTGGTGGCTACGCCTGCAGACGAAGCACGAGTGTAGCTGACAAATGCCATGTTGGTGGCTACCCCTGCAGACGAAGCACGAGTGTAGCTGACAAAGGCCATGCTGGTGGCTACACCTGCCGACGAAGCAGGAGGGTAGCTGACAAACGCCATGTTGGTGGCTACACCTGCAGACGAAGCAGGAGGGTAGCTGACAAAGGCCATGCTGGTGGCTACACCTGCAGACGAAGCAGGAGGGTAGCTGACAAACGCCATGTTGGTGGCTACGCCTGCAGACGAAGCAGGAATGTAGCTGACAAACGCCATGTTGGTGGCTACACCTACAGACGAAGCAGGAGGATAGCTGACAAAGGCCATGCTGGTGGCTACGCCTGCAGACGAAGCAGGAGGATAGCTGACAAACGCCATGTTGGTGGCTACGCCTGCAGACGAAGCAGGAGGGTAGCTGACAAACGATATGTTGGTGAAGCAGAAGGGCCCATCAATGGCCACGACACAGTGGTATATTCAAAGTCGGTTTGTTCATTGTATACTTCGAAGTTGAAGACTCATCAATCGGTGTAATTTGTCGTGAGCCCGCCAAACACATAACGACTTTTTGTCCTCAACAGTTTGTCTGCCAACATATAGTTGGCAACTACCCATCGGCCGACCGTTGTCCGACCGATTTTTCAGGTGCCAAATGTCCGCGAAAAGTGTTGCCAACTGTTGGCGGAGAATGCACTCGTAACGACTACATTGAATTGCCAAATGAAAAAGAAGTCGCCAACATGTTGTATGTGTATGGCGGGTTTTGTGAATGGCGGGTTTTGTGAATGGCGGGTTTTGTGTATGGCGGGTTTTGTGCATGGCGGGTTTTGTGTATGGCGGGTTCTGTGTATGGCGGGTTTTGTCATCTGTCGGCCGTTGGGTAGTTACCAACTATTTGTAGGTAGATAAACTGTTGGCAACTAACAGTTCGTATGGCGAACTTAAGAGGCATTACTTTTCTCAGCCCCGTCTACGGCTCGTTCTGACGTTATCACTAAATTATTCTGAACGCAGGTGAGGAAGCCCACAAACTCTTCAGGACGTATGAAGGTCTGCTGCACACAATGTTGCGTTCCTGTGACAATACTGTGGTGAAGACGGCAGACGTAGTATCATTTGAAACACCACGAAGGGAGAAAAATACTTGGTTTCAACATATACATTTTTTTCACAATTAACTTCCACACTGTCCCAATTTGATTAACGTAGTCAAAAAGGCAGACGCGATTGCCGAAACACGGCTGCATATCGACGCATGCATGTATATTTTGTTTTGTACGAAAAAATGACCATGTTTATGACAATTGTTCTGAGCTAGTCGCCTGCTCGTCGCTTATTCAACCCAGCACCGAAGCGAGTGTCCGTATATGGGGTTTTAGGCTGACCATTCTTGCGAAGGAAGACTTGGTTGTGTGGTCCTCGCCTTTCGCTACGTGCCGGGACCGGGAGTGGTCAATGTCACGTTACGGGGAATGCTTCGAATCGCCGTCTCTGCAACGAAATAAATACAAAATACAAAGTTAAACATTGAACGAAATCACATGTCAGTATCAAAATCACATCTCTCTTTCAAATTGGTCAACTGAAAACTCGCTCGGTACATGCTAAAAACAAATTCGATGTATATATGTATGATATGATGACATCTTTATGTGAGTATTGCTGGTCACTGCATTTTGCACACTGACAAATAAGAATATATATATATATATATATATATATATATATATATATATATATATATATATATATATATATATATATATATATTTCGTCAAAATAAAACGCTGTCAACTTGGATTTAGTTCGTCGTAATCATTCACCAGGAGAAACAACACGGAAACACTACGTTTCTAGTTATTATTATTATCATTATAATTATGTAATTAATAGTAGTAGTAGTAGTAGTAGTAGTAGTAGTAGTAGTAGTAGTAGTAGTAGTAGCTGTTGCTGTTCTTATTATTACCATTATCAGTATCATCATCATCACCATCATCACCGTCATCATCATCATAATTACCAGTATCACTATTATTATTATCTATATGCTCTACATATGTAAGATACGCATGCTGTCACAACATATGCCTGAGTATCGTCGTGACGCGTCACCTGCTCCGAGGATGATGGCGCCGGCGACTCCGACCATGAAGCAGAAGAAGATCATCCAGATGATGATTTTGGCCGGAGAGTCAGTCTGGTTCTCGCTCGACTCCTCCCGTTCCCCGCACAAGATCTGTCCCAGCAGGTCTGCCTTCTTCCCGAATGGGTGTTCATATTTACGACTGCGGGAACGAGAAACGGTCACAACTGGTGACAACGCCGGTCACAGGTCACAGGTCAGTACATGTGATATGTGACATCGTTAGGCGAGGTATATTCGCTTAGCCGATGTCGTTTTGTTTCAAATTTTGTAATTCGGTACTTGTCACTAGTATATGGAAACTTTCAAAAAGGAACAACATTCTGAGAAACACATCAACATTTGAATTCACAGCATCTACATACTTTCAAAACTGTAACATTGTTTGAAAGTAAATGACATTAAATTTTATTTGAAATGAACGATGGTCAATCATGCCCTCATTTCATGAAGTATATATAGCATGGATTGGTAGAATATTGCACATACAATTATCAGGTTATTTCTTCCAAAACAATGCGCGGTGCTATATTAAGTAAAACACGGACAGTAATAATCAACTAACCGTAATCAATACAAGTGTTTATTTATTATAAATAAAATGTTTAGCCCTATCCAGGGCGTTTTAGTGAATTTCCACTGGATACTCAAATACTCAAAAAGGGAACTGGTAAAAGGGCGCACATTTTGGTGAAACACTATCTAGAGATGGACCATGATTGCAGTTGTCCCTCAAAATGCATCCGTGTAACGTTGGCACACCAAAAACGCTATATCATCATCGATTGCAATCGATTGAAAGCGATATAATTTTTATATCGGTTTGGATTTGTCACCGTTGACACACCGCACAATTGTTAGTGTAACAAACCAGTTCCAAGAGCTTATGGTCATCAGATGTTTCATCAGGAATAACCTTGACCCAGACCTAATTAATTCATTGATAATGAAAACGCCAAAACAAGTAAACACGTTAGATGGATTGCAGCATAATGTACGGCTAGAATCGACATATGGGCAAACGAATCTGTCTCAAAGCTGAACTGGAACAAAATCGCAGGAACAAACAAATACCCGACACAACAGCTGAAGAAATTTAATCTCGACGCAATAGTAGGCATTTCAAGCAATTTCGTAATAAAATTTAGTAGCCCAAGCATGACTATTTAGTCACCCGCGTAAGTTGCTTAGCTTTTGAACATTTCAATCCGCAACAAAGTGCACTAACCGCATCCATCTTGGAACACAGGTGACATTCAAATCACGTTATTATTATTGAGTAATTGTTGCCTCAAAACGAAGCCCTAGCGATGCGGAGCTAACGTTGCTGATACAACGCCCAGCTATCGGTTGGCTTCCGACAGATAGCAGTTTTCCGACCTTATTCGGACCAGGTAGTATTTGCTAATGGTTGCAACCGATAGCTCTGAACATTTTGATAATACAAGCACTGATAATACAAGCACTCCTGTCGATTGCAACCGACAGGAGTGCTTGGTGTTTCAACAGTATTAGTTATGTGCACGATGCGGTGTCCTCGGGCATTGGAGACACTCCACATTTTCCTATTCATCGTGCAGGTCGATAGCTCTTTCACCGCTAGATCTTTGTCTTTGAATAAGTCTGACGACGTAGGACCGGCATCCTCTTCCTCTTGGTTATTGGCCGTGATTTGGCTGGCTGCTGATACCTTCGGACAACAGTATTCATGTATTCTTCCTGCGATCGCCAAATGACATGTATCGACTGCTTCATTAATGTGTGCCCAGAATCGACGTGGTTTCATTATCGCTCCTTCTGCGTGATGACAAATTGGCAAATTGATATATCTTGTCGATCCGTGTATCGTTGTCCTGGCGCATAATTAAGCTGCTGCATCGACCATCTGACCCGAGCAGCGCACGACGGATGTATTACTGTGGCAGTTGTTTGTTATTGTCGGGTATACTGCGTGTATTTATCCAGTACTATGTATTTTTATTTGTAATAGGGCAAGAAACACAAGTATTACACTTCTACTTGCCCTTTTTTCGATAATTTTATATATTTATGAAATGTTATTCTGTTATGTCTATTTATTATTGTTGTTGTTGAAAATAAAGATTAATTAATTCATTCATTCATTCATTCATGATGGCATGCGATTTCGCAAGACGTTTGCCGTATGGCAGAAAAACAATGTACAGTAAAACCTGCCTTAGCGGACACTTGCTCATAACGGACACCTGTCTATAACGGACAATTTGGAAAGTTCCGAATGACTTCCTATAAATTTGCACTGTCCGCTAACCGCCCAGATCGACCACTTGGCCAATGTGGACAACCAACAAAGAATTTGGACCCAATCATTCATAGTCACCCTGTCGCTTGCGGACAGCTCAAAGAGCATTGACAGTCCCGCGAGTCGGGCTAGCTGAGCCACCGCTGATACGCACTAACTTCACTATGTATATATTCTGTGTAATACTATCTGCGTAATGTCAAAATTGTTTCCATATTGTGCAACTGACTCCACATGATGTTGCCGTTTTTATAACAAATAGGTAATAATTTTATATGTGTCCATGGTTATTGTCAAGTAACTTTAGTAATATACACATAAGAATGATTATAAACATGAAATATGTGTTTATTGCATTTTAATAAGATTCCAAATATCCCCGAAGAAGGGCGTTTTCGGCTGTCAGGTCCCAGAGTTCCTCAAAATGCGTCATTCCAGAAATATTAAGTTTACGAAGACGAACGCTCCGACTTTGCGACTAAAGTTGACTTGACAATCCCCCTTAGTCAATCAGGGTCACCGCCAGTAGGCTAAATATTTACGCATTGGCTTCTTTTGGCCTCAAACCAAATCCCGGACAGTGATTGATTTCATCAACTTAATTTGACTGACTTGCCGCTGACTAACTTAGCGGATTTGCTTCACGCAATTAACAATGCGGTTGAACTACGTGGCGCCATGGTTATTGAAGAGTACGTTACGATGGACGATGATTTGCTAGTGACTGAAGCACTGGGCGCAGACTGGGAAGACACTGGGCCACTCAGGTTCAAGGAAGGACAAAGCGATGAGACCGAAAGTGCTGGTGTCAGTGAAGCCGACGAAAAGCAAGGAGAGCAAACTTGTCTGATTACTTCAGGCAAGGACTTCAGACAGAGACGCGCTGAAGTAGGCCGGGGAACTGACCAACTAACTTAGTCTGGACAACAATTGCTCTGTCCCACTTAGAGCAGATATCGCTGAAAGGACAGCTGCAGAGAAAGCAGACTACCCTGCTCTCTTTCTTTGTAAAGTGAGTAGCTCCTGTGCTATTTTTTAACCAGAGATTTGTACCATTCGTGATAGTACCAACTTTACTCTCATTGTATTAATGTAATTAATGTAAAATATGATGGTACCACCTAGTGAGTATCCACGTAATTAAATTCCCCACAACGGACAACTGCCCATAACGGACATATTGCGCAGTCTTGGCGGGGTCCGTTATGGACAGGTTTCACTGTGCTTTGTACAACGTACCTACACACTAAATAAAGCAGACACCTGACGCGTCTATAAACTGTTCAGTTTGTTGATTGTAGTGTTCTAAACGTGCACGCATGTGCTTACCACTTGTTCTGCTTATGTGTTCAATTGCAGGTGTTCAAGTGTTCAAACCGACTTTCATTGATGAAAGCACTTCACACTTATGACGACTCAGATGAAACTACACAATGTACTGTATGAGCAAGAAACAGCTCATCTCAGATCTTATAAAAGGAATCAAACTGTTTCCGACGATGGATTCGACGGGAATAGGTTATATCTGTTTTAGGCGGCCTAAGATATAGAGTCGCAATACTAGATAGCCAGTTCATTGTGTAGTAATTATATAATTAAGACACGACGTGTCATTGATGCTAAGGTAGTTCAGTGGTTGTATTTCTAGTCAATGTTAGGGGAAGCTTTACATAAGTTTCGCCTTCTGTTTTCCAAGTTTCCAATGTGTACAATTATTACTCTGCCTATTGTATATTTTTTTATTGATTCTGGAAATACATTTATTTTTATATTTCTTATTTATGATATTTATTGCGCATAAGGGACTTAAGCAGATACGCATATTCATAAGACTAACGTGTGAATTATAATTAATCATGTGAACGACGTCCGCTGCCTCGTCACTGGCGTTTACATTGTAAACAGACATGTTCTTTTCCTCATAGCATAGCGTGGAGTTAGTTCGAACACTAGCGTATTGACACCTTTTCTGAGCATGCGGACTTGGCAACTTCCGGACAGCAGAATTTGCACGCGACAGCAAATATCAGTGAAAGGAAAATTGAAGTTTAGTGAGGTTTTCACACTGTATCAGCGGCGATAAAAGGGCTGAGGTGCTCAAATTCAAAGGATTGGAAATGTAACCCCAAAATGACCAAGTCGCTTGTTCATTAACAATGGACGATGATACATCTTATAACATAAGCTATGATATGTCTCATGTAGGTACGATAAGCCGAAGTTGAACTAGTTTAGTGCGTCCGCTCTCTGCGTGTATACCTCATTGAGACAGAGTCACATGTGTACCTCATTGAGACATAGTCGCTGTCTTTTAATGACAAATCATGGACAATGAGAATTTCAAATGCAATATGTGCCCTTTTGTTGCACAGTCATTCAGAGCCTTCCAAAATCATTATGTACGTACTCACTACCAACTTTTGATTTTGAACACTCAAAATGTGTTCATTATCCGTTAGAGGCCTACTGAAAACCTGTTAGTCAGGTTTTAAACAATTTTATGTGTTTACAAAATGAAGAAGCTGGTGTTATATACATGAATGCGGGAGTTCTATTCTATGATATAGAATGCTTAAATGTGTTCATTATCCGTTATAATTTAGTGTTATTTTAGTGTCCCATATATGAACACTTTTGTTTATTGTGTAGAAATCAATACATTTAAACTTTTCATAGGTGTTTCGCCTGAAGGGTGTTCCGCACCTGAGTAATATCACAGGTAACTGCGAACAATGGTAGGGGCGTGGTGGCGTAGTGGTTCAAATATTGGACTGTCAATCGAGAGAACCCGGGTTCGGATGCTCTTTCTGCCGCAATTTCTTCCACTTCACGTTGCCCCAGTTCATTCAACTGTATAGAATAAGTACCTGACTGTAGATAGTGGTGGATGTGTGAACGAATAGTCTTCGTGCGGTAATTGCAGTGTGGCTTAAGCTTCCCGGAGTGTACTTGGCGTTGGAATGACAGAGCTTTGGAATGACGGACTGGATACCGCGCTATATAAGAACTTATCTTTGTTTAATTAAGCGGATTGGTGTGCTTGTTCTATCTACCTGCGTTTGTACTCTCGCCAGAAGTCTGCCAAGTCACTGACATAGCCCGAGTGCTCGTCCGAGTCACTAGAGATCGCAGGCGTCGTCACCTTGTCCCGGTTACGCTCCGACTTTTGAGGGATCTTCGGCGAATGCGAGTTCGTTGTGACGCTAGCCACGGAGATCAACGCGTTCGCTGTCAGGGAAAACAAACAGTTGTAATCAGCAATAACATCCATTTCCCGGATACGTCTAGCTACTCTTTGCATGACCCATCGACTACCACGCCTCTACATCAAATTGTCTACACCTGTACCGTCTATAGCAGTGACTGCCACTCAATCGGATTTTGTAGTCACAGCAGATGCTGTGCAAAACACTGATGTCGTCAGCAGCTGCATTATTTTTCGCGATAGAAAGATGCCAATTAATGAATGAGTAAATGAATGCATGACTCAAAGCGCTGATCACAGATGTCGTTGTGGGCTGTCGTCGTCGTTGTGGGCTGTCGTCGACTTTCAAACACTGCCCTTAGTGCGGGGTTTGAAACATGTCACCCGTTATTACGTGGACATGGGTTACAATGTCTTGTCAAACCAGGCGCGTATGGTATAGTACTGTTAGATAGTGACATAGCTAATTGCAACCCTGTAGATCGGAACGAGTGTGGAATAATTTGTCGAAAAACCTGGGCCATAATAGTAACAATAATATATATATATATATATATATATATATATATATATATATATATATATATATATATATATATATATATATATATATATATATATATATTATCATATTGTTCAGTGCTGTGAGCATCACCGAAATGGTCTTTAAATGCCGTCATATCTTTATATGATTACACACATTTGTCCCCGTCGCTAGAGTGTACCAGTGTAGTTGCACGTCTCCCTGGATTGCTCTCTTACGTCACCTCACCCAGTACGTCACCTCACCCAGTACGTCACCTCACCCAGTACGTAACCTCACCCAGTACGTCACCTCCCCCAGTACGTCGGCCCTACCTGCCGTCGACGAGAAGCTCTCCTGTCGCTGGAACAGCGCACGCTTCGTCTTGGTCGCGTGGTCGCCAGAAGTGACGACAGTGCTCGTCGCGTCATCTGACGGCTGCGCGTGAATCTCTGCTTGGAACGCGTGGTTTACATACTGCGATGAAGAGGACTGAAAAGTGAAAGTGTAAGTTCTGACATTTCACCCGATAGACTGTGTGAATAGGGTGGATAGATAGAGTGAAGTAGTGAAAGATTAACGTGTCCTCAAACAGAAATGATGAACACAGCAATTAATGTGCGGCTAAGAGAGCAGAGTAGACTCTTGTGGCAGTCCACCATTCGGCTTAAGAGATGTTGGGTTCAGCGACGAAATCTTGTGAACATATCGGTACATGATAGTGTCGACAGAGATACGTCGACAGTGATACGTCGACAGAGATACGGAAGTAAGATCCTACCTGTCTTTTATCCTGCATTTTGTCTTCTCGAGATTTGTATCCGTTCGTCTAGTGAAACTACGGAGTCAACGCCTAGACGCAGGCATCGAAGCCCGCTCCGTTACATCGCCACTGCACCGGTGTCGCGCACTTTCGTTTACGGCCGCGATGGTTAGACTGCAGCTGCGTCGCGTAGTCGCTGAACGCCTCTCTCGAGCGGTGAGCGCACCACCAGCCGATCGGGGGAACAGCGTCAGTCAGGCACGGTCGATAGCCGATTACAGGCAGCGACAGATGCACGTTATTGTCATAGCAGACGACTAGCTACTGGCGATGACACACACACGGCAGCTGACTAGTCCGATCGGTTCGGGGACAAGCCAACGGCCAGATCTGGTGACAGCTGCCTCGTACCTCGCCTGTCGTGCACGCCTTTGTGCGCTGGAGAACACAATGCCGACGAAAGTAGCTTTCGGGTATTTTTCGTTTTGCTGGACTCGATTACTTGTTCCTTGTGATTGGTGCACAGCGGAGTGGAATTGTTCTGTTTGACGGAGAGAAGATTCGAAAGAAGAGAGAGAAGAATAACCGTACATTGTTTCTTTCGTTGCCTTGCAGAATGCCTTGAAATGGCGATGTATCGGGTGATGTGACAAACCCAGTACAGTTGGTTGCTAACAGTTTTCACGATTTGTTTTACTATGCGAACATTTTCAACAGCAACTTTTTCAGGATGTTGTGTTTGCCTACATACCGTGTAGGCAAACACAACACATCCCTTGACGGTCATAGGACTGCCATATATTTCTCGCCAACTGTGTATGTCTTCTGCTGTGCGTTTTAGGATCAGTTAGCCTTGCTTGGTCCATTCATTTCGTCAGTACAGCCAGGTATTCCTCTGGTGGTCCGTCATCTCTTGCCCTCCAGGTTGTTTTCTCTTGCCCTCCAGAGTGTCTTCTCTTGCCCTCCAGGGTGTCTTCTCATGCCCTCCAAGGTGTCTTCTCTTGTCCTCCAGGGTGTTTTCTCTTGCCCTGCAAGGTGCCTTCTCTCGCCCTCCAGGGTGTCTTCTCTCGCCCTCCGGGGTGTCTTCTCTTCCGCTCCAGGGTGTCTTCTCTCGCCCTCCAGGGTGTCTTCTCTTGCCCTCCAGGGTGTCTTCTCTTGCCCTCCAGGTTGTCTTCTCTTGCCCTCCAGTGTGTCTTCGCTTGCCCTCCAGGGAGTCTTCTCTTGTCCTCCAGGGTGTCTTCTCTCGCCCATCAGAGTGCCTTGCAGGAGGGTTTTTTTATAATGGTGTTGTGTCGGGTGATGTGGCCAAACCAGGAGAGCTTGGTTGTTCACACTAAATCGACAATTTAAAATAAAAACATTGAAATAACGTGGAAGACTTGTTTCAATTTGCGAAAATTGTCAACAGCAAGATTGCATAACAAAACGATCAGCACAAATAAGAGGGCTGGGGATTGATATGAACCTGGCCACAACGAAGCTGGAAATATAATACTGCTTACCGTCGTTGTCCTGTCTGCCAAAGTGACTATATTCTTCAAAGATATATCCATGACAATACCCTTCCCCCGAAGTGACGATGGTCATCAACAATGTACATCGACGACAATGACGTTGACCTGTTATGATTGTTAGATTACTGCAGAATACTACATTGTCAAGCTATTGCTCGCAAAGAGCAATGTTTGTACGGTGTTCCAATAGGGAGTCTATCAATTTCTTTTTAGATTAGTATTTTAAGTATAGGGTTTGTTAAGTTGCAGAAGCTAGACATATATCTTAGATGCGTGCGCTACCATGGTAATTTCTATATTTGAAACACTTTCCTCCGTGATTCAGTGCGTACTAATGTATTCCAATATCTTAAAAGTGCTCAATTAATCAATTCGATTTTTTGCTGGTCTCATTTCAGATACATTTTGCGAAAAACCAAACCTACATAGTATCCACTGCAACATACTAGCTCGTTTGTGCAACATTTGTATGTATTTTTTTGGTGAAATCATCAGACAAACTAATAAATTAGTTAATGCTTGTTCAAGCATTAACTGAAGTGAGAATCGAAATGCTGAAAAATCACGATTTTCTTCCTTGGTGAAATGTCTTAATTTTGTCATGTGATTGGCGAGAGGATGGAAGTCACACCCATGATCAGCACTGACAAACAAAGTGTTTACCATTTTGGATATCCACTATTTTGATCCTTACCAGTCCTAACGACTAAAGTCAAATCTTTCGATGATTTAAACGAAAATATGCATTTTTGTATTAAACAGACTATTAAACAGACTGCGCACATTATTACTTAAGCTAGTCACACACTACACATCGGGACATATTTTAATTTAATTAATTAACCGGATTCGCGATGGGCTGAACCAGTAGTGGAAGCAGCTTTAAGCGCAACTCTCGTGGGACAGATCAATGACAAATAATACGCAGGGCCGCGATGCGATAATGTGATTAGACGCCATTCGGCTACAAATGTGTTTAACACTAAGTAACCATAAAATAGTTGTTGACTACAGGTAGAGACGAACGCCACCATGCCATAGGCAAATGTGTTTATTGTGTAGATGTCTTACACTGTTTTTAGGTATTTACGCTAAGCATGATTTAACAAGATTTCACAAAATTGCAATCAAACGTAGCAGATCCAGATGGCAAGTGGACAAAGTCACAAGGGGGTTATTGGCTTATCGAGAGTCCAGATCCAGATCCAGATCCAGATGGCAAGTGGACAAAGTCACAAGGGAGTTATTGGCTTATCGAGAGTCCAGATCCAGATCCAGATCCAGATGGCAAGTGGACAAAGTCACAAGGGAGTTATTGGCTTATCGAGAGTCCAGCAACTTTTCATCTATGTGTAACCCGCTGAGATATTTGCAATTTTGTTTCAAACATATTCACGCTGCTAGCATTTACACAATCTGTAGATCATTTTTCCATTAAAGTACTGTCCTCTGTGAGAATGAGTACTTTCTGGTAGCCAATATGCACTGATCCTTCACTAATGCTACTACGTATTTTCTAGTTCTACTATCTTTCATAAGTGATAAAAACTCATCATTCACCATAGTTGTTCATTAATTAGTTACCACCTAGGCACGCTTTAGCCGGACGTGATGCGGGTGGTAAATGTGACCGATTACCCTGAAATAAAAGTAATTATATTTTAAAGGTGGTTTGAAAACTCCAAAAGGCAAAACAAAGTTGGGGCTTCCCGTGCAAATTTTTAAATATCTGACATAGAATTAACAAGATTTAACAAGATTGCCGTCCACGGCAAAGACCCAAGATTCATTGATTGTCCTCTGTGAGAACGAGTACTTCTTGATATCTAAACTACACTGATCCTTTGCTAATGTCACCTCATGTCCTCTAGTTATATTATCATACTTGAGTGAAACAAAAATAGTTCTATCAATATTTTCAAAGTTATTCAATATCTTAAAAACTTCATTTTGATCTCCTCTCAAACGCCTTGTCTCTAGGGTTGTTAAACCACATTCTTTCAGTCGGTCTTCATAACTAAGTCTCTCGGTTCTGGAATGATTTTGGTTGCTCTCCTCCGTATTCGTTCACGCGTATAAATATCCTTGTTACGATAACATGATACCCAAGCTTGTGTACAATACTCTAAATGAGGCCTAACTATGGCTTTATATAGCGGTATAATTACCTTTTTTATGTATATTATAATTTTCCTAATCAGCCCAAGAATTGTATTACCCTTTGACGCTGCAATACCGCACTGCTCTGAAACTTTCATATCAACTCTTATTGTAACCCTTTTTTTACAGTAGTACCTAGAACAGTATCCCCCATTTTATAGCTTAGTAGTAGTAATCTTTGATGTGGCACTTTGTCAAAAGCTTTCTGAAAATCTAAGTATATAATATCTACTGGTGATCCCTCGTCTATCCACTTAGTTATTTCTTCCAAAACAAAACATAACATATTTGTTTAGCATGGCCTCGCTTTGAGGACTCCATGTTGTGAAGGATTTAATAATTTATGCCTAACAAGGATGTCCGCCTATGGTCCATATGGTCTTTAATTAACCTTTCTAATAATTTAGAAATCACTGATGTTAAACATTTCTCGAACACTTTTTGAAATAATGGTATGATATTTGCTTCTTTTCATTCAAAAAGAACCACTACCTCTTGTAATGACAAGTTGATCACTCTTGCAAGTGGTGTACTAATTTGTTCAACTGTTTCCATTAGTAGTTTTGGAGGAATTCCACCCACTCCAGGTGATTCATTGTCCTTCATTGCCTTTATTTTCTTAGCTACCATTTATGCAGTTACAATTAACTGCCCTAACTAGTCCGATTTAGCCTCATGAAATTTAGCACCTGGAACTGGTAATGAACTAATATCGTCTCTGGTAAACACTGAACTAAAGTAACCATTTAGCTTCCGCCATTAAAAAACCTTGTGATATTATTGTTCCACCTCTGTCTTCTAGAGGTCCGTCCCTGTCTTGCACGTTTGCTTACTCCTGATTATATGTATAAAATAAAAAAAATCTTGGTGTAGTTCTTTGTGTTACACGCTATTTATTTCTTATTACTAGCTGCATTAAGTGCCTCTTTGTAATTTGTGTAGTCTTCATCCTTTCTGGTACGACTACAAACCCTCCACATAGTTTGTTTGTACGCTATTTTTCTGATTCTTGTGTGTGTGGTGGCCAGTGTGGCTTTCTAGACCGTTTCAAGGGAACACATTGATCAATGATACTCTCAATTACATATATACATATATCTTAAATTGTTCCAACATTCAATTGCGGTCTTATTCCTCAGCATGTTATTCCAATCTAGCTTTGTTAGGTATTTTCTCATATCTTTATATTTACCTTGGTGTAAGTTTCTCCTGTATTTTTTACTTGTACTTTCTGATTTTACTTTGAAGCCAAAATGTATTTAATAATGGTCACTGTTACCCAATTATTCATGTATATTGACAGTGTCCACTAATTAATTTTGTGAAGACAAAACTTAATCTAACACATTATCTCCCCTGGTTGGTTCTAGCACGTGCTGAGTAAGGAAGCAATCCTAAATTAAAAGTGGAAACTGTTGATCCTCACCCCCTGTACTCTCTAGAGATTTCCATTGTATGTGTCCGTGGCTAAAATCTCCCATTAGGATACTTTCACCTTTACTCGCTTCCTCCATGGCGTGTTGTATTTTTCTGCTACTTTTTTGTTTATGTTTGGACTTCGGTAAATTAATCCAATATTTAATGTTGAATTTCCTGTAGCTATATTTCACCAAACAGCTTCATCACAATTTGCTTCCATTTCTAATTTTATTTCGTAAGCCTGAATAGATTATTTAATATATAAAATAAACCCCCTCCCCTTCTTCCTATTCGATCTCTCCTAAATATTACGTATCCTGTCAGTCCTAATTCAGCATTTGATATGTCTTTGTTGGCCCATGATTCGGTAATACCAATTATGTGAGGGTTAATGTATTCTATCATGTTTAATTCGCTTTTCTTATTTACTGTGCTCCTTGCATTTAAACATACGCATTTATAACCATGTTTTTCGGAATTTTTTTACTGGTGTGTGTGTGTGTGTGCGTGTGTGCGTGCGTGCGAGCGTGCGTGCGTGTGTGTGTGTGCGTACTAGTGGCCTGTAGTAACAGCTACATCACCTGCAAAATTAGAAAAATACAGTATTGTGATCATAATAATTCATAACCCGTTATTTATTTACTATTCAAATATAAAACTTGCAGGAGTATTCCAATTTCATATGTTTATATTATCTACAGCATAATATGTAAAACTCGCCTAATAAGAATGCCAAAATATTAATTTTTTTAATTTATTAAGTCGCGGTAAAATCACATTTTATAATAATTTTTTTTACAATATTCAATATTTTACCCACAAGGAGTAATGCCACTTCATTTAAACTTGACCAAAATTTTATTATTATTTATCTCTACAGATATGTGAAAATATATGAGGGCTCCCGTGCAACATTTTCAAAAATTTGACATAGTAACAGCTACGTCACCAGCTAAATTAGCAAAACCGTTATCAAAAGTAAAATTTTTCTCACAAGGAGAAATGTTACTTTAGTAAAAGTTGGCCGAAATGTTGATTTATTATTCATCTCTAAATACATAGAAAAAACTAATAAAGTGCCTCGCTAAAAATCAGGTTTGCTATCTTAAAATCCGAACTAAATCCTAGTTCTGAACAACATTTTTTGTAACGAATTAACAGCGCACGTTGTCCGCCGGGGAACCCGTTAGGAGTACGCTAAGTTTATACAGTTCTCGGTTGTCATATAATGTTCTTTTACACAAAAAACATGTGTAATTTGTGTTGCTTTTATGTTCCAACTGCTGTGCGCAAATCGATGCGCTGTTAGCTTGATTTCAAGGTAGCCGCCTACTTTTGATGGCTTTTGATAACATAGATCTGTATGATAGGATCATGATAGGATCGTATTCAAGCGTGTAGCTGACTTAGTCAGGACTGCGTTTACATTAATATAATCAGTTCACCCGTAACCTAGCTACGTTGGTGTTCGATTCGGTGTTGAATGGTGAACGTGATAGAAATAAAGTATTGACTAATACTATTGGCGTAGTTGATGTTATGGATTACAGGGACCTGCTACAAGTACAAGGAACTCTCTCCCTCTCCCTCTCCCTCTCCCTCTCCCTCTCCCTCGCCCTCGCCCCCTCCCTCTCCCTATCCCTCTCCCTTCCATCTCTCTCTCCCTCCCCCTCTCCTCCCTCCCCCTACCCTTCTTCCCTTTCCCTCTCGCTCCCTCCTTCCCTCCCTCTCCCTCCCTCCCTCCACCTTCCCTCCCTCCCTCTCTTCCCCCTCTCTCTATATCTCTATATCTCTCCCTCTCTCTCCGTCTCTCTCCCATCTCTCTCACCCTATATATATATATATATATATATATATATATATATATATATATATATATATATATATATATATATATATATATATATATATATATGTCCCTCTCTCTCTCTCTATCTCTCTCTCTCTCCGACTCCCCTCCTCTCCCCCTTATTCTGAAAGATATAAAGTATATGCCGTTTGGGGAACATTATGGGACGGCTGGCAGCATCACTTACTTCTGCGTAACGTGACAGCGTGCACGTGTTGTCCATCATTGTGTTCTCCGTCAACTGACCAACGCCATTGATCGTGTATTTGACCTTCATGCAACTCGTTACCTTCGCACAGTTGACCCCGTGCGTCGCTTATCTGTTTAGTGTCATCTCCTTAGCGTGTTCACTCTGATGGAGATAACAAAAACCACAGTGTAGTCAATACACGCGTTCTGCATAATCGATCATCAATTCTAACAACCAGGTTTGAACGTTTTGGGAGACCATGAATCCCGACATGGTGTGTGTGTGTGTGTGTGTGTGTGTGTGTGTGTGTGTGTGTGTGTGCGCGCGCGCGCGCGCGCGCAGGAAGACGAACGTGTGACAGAGTATCTGCATGTATGTACAAGTGTATTGCTTGCGTGCGTGCGTGCGTGCGTGCATGCGTGCGTGCGTGCGTGCATGCGTGCGTGCGTGCCTGACTGCGATGATCGTAATATGTTCGAAAATACATTATATAAAGATGAAAGACACACCAATATATCATCCAATGAAATTCGTTATGCACTCCTTATATCTCAGACCGCCAATATAACGCAGTTCATCTGCACTTTACTCATATATCAAAACAAAATGAGAAAA
>BSQZ01000040.1:2350098-2355098 GCA_033239005.1 Lamellibrachia satsuma
GATGGCACGGTTAGTGCGTGTCAGTTTTTAATCTTAAGTTAGTTCCGACGCTACATAGAATCGCGTTACTGACACAATGACTCATTACTGAACACGCGCGACGTGCACTCGCGACAACAACCGGCAATAAGAGCAATCCACCAGAATTGTTATTAGCCTGGCTGCCGTCGTAGAAACGATTTCATGCTCGGTGCAGCATAAATTGGAGAACTGTTCGACATAAAGCGTGTGCCAAGTATGAATTGCTTGTAACGTAAATCACTCAGCTATGTGTCCTAGCAGCGATTAACACATTTAAGGTTATCCTTGTTTTACTATCAGCGATAGTAAAATCTGACACACCAGGGGTTTAATACCGCTCATTTGCCATTTTAACAATGGTCGTTAAAGCCGTTATGAATAGCACCGTCGCCTCGTCCATATTATAGCCATTGTTTTAGTAACAAAAACATAGAGTATGCATTAATGACGTACACAGGATGTGTTACGGTTGACGATATTTACGATGAGATGTTCATAGAGATATGCCTAACCACAGCGATTGGCATGACTATTTAGTCGACCTATCAGATACAATGCCTCGAAAAGGTCAATAACCGATCAGTCGTCGCTTCCTCTTAAAGGGAATAACAACAACGATTGCTTGAAATCATATTATATTGTATCTCATAGTATATTTCCATGTCCACAACACCGAAAAATTCGTTAGAATTCCGTTAATTAATAATTCTAAGTAATACTCTTTTCTACCGGCATGCCTCGATACTTTTCCCGCGCTTATCGACGCGGATATAGGTGAATTCGGACAGCATTTCTTGAGTTTGAGTTCGGCCCGCAATTCTGGTAACTTCGGCCTCAGAGCACAACGGGCGTAATGATCTCGACCCAAACGATTGTGTAACGAGCACATGGAGTTTAGTGTGTGTCTTACTGTGAATAAAACGTACTATTTATTATGTCATGTGTTAATTGTTTATGTTTCACATTAACCCTAAAGTGTTACTTTATAAGCTTTTTTAGCTTTCGCTTCCTTTCGCATAAAATAGAGCGATTTATATTTTTCCATTTAAGCACGCAGTCAACGAGACGATCATTAGAACTTATACAATTTGTCGTATCCTTAAAATTCAGATAATATAATAAATTTCATCAAAAATATTACATACAGTTGAATAATTTAAATAAATTAAATTATAATTATCATAATATCTTGTTTCTATTTTTCAGATTCTCAAGCGTTTCCCTCATCAGGGGAAATTCTCCCCAGATTGTTTATTATTAAATAAAATACAGAGCAATGAGACTGATCAGCGATTATTGTATTGTGAATACAACGGAGCCACCGGCATATCGTCTTTGATCTATATATTGTTTTTCGACGGATCATTTTGAATGTGAAGCATTGTCTTTTATTCACACCTGCTTACTCTACCAAACAGACAAAGCAGTGTACTTCAACAGTGTCTAGTTAACGTTTGCATCCCTTTCATGACAAGTACTGGAATAACAAACCCTTAAAGTGAAGTGTAATCATTTACTAGTTAGAACTGAGTAAATCTTGCGTGTCACATCAGTCACCGAAATCACTAAGCCGAAACAACATGGCAGTTGGGTCGAATTCTCCGAGGGCCGAAATCACTACCACCTGTCAGCGCTACTCCTGCTATTGCGATGCTTACGTTCTGATCTAATCATGAAAACGACTACCTAGAGCCGGCAAGCTTCTTCTCATATATTTACTATACATATACACATGTCGCGTGGTCAAACATTACCCTTACTTCCACGTAACGATGACAAATTACAAAAACAAAAGCTAGCTATATCTTCTATGCCTAGTTCCGCGAAGCTGGGCATAGGAGATGACAAGTTTTTTGTTTATTTTTATCTTTATCTGGAAGTAAGAGTAATGTTTGACCATGTCACATGTGTGTGCGTATGGTAGATATACGAGGAGAAGTTTGGCAGCTCTAGGTGGTCGTTTTCATGGTTCGGTCAGAAAGTAAATAAGTTCGACGTCAGAGGTTGTTGGCGTTGCTAAACTGCTCCGAAAGAGCCGAATTCGAAGATGATTCTGCGGTATCACTTGCCGTTAGCGGTTCGAAATCGTTATATTATACTTTTTATTCTGGAAAATTTACATCGCCATTGGTAGCTATAGTAACGCGAGCGAAACTATACTGAAGCACTGCATTGAAATCACTGATCGACTGTAAACCCATATCATCAGTGACGTCACAAAACCACGTGATCGCTCATCCCATTCACTACGAATTTTACTCGTGCTTTGCGAGTTAGACGCATTAAGCATCTAATTTTACCTACAAATATTTGTTTCATCACTTTGGCATGTAATACATACAATATTAAACTTTGTGCACACACACACACACACACACACACACACACACACACACACACACACACACACACACACACACACACACACACACACACACACACACACACACACACACACACACACACACACACACACACACACACACACACACACACACACACACACACACACACACACACACACACACACACACACACACACACACAAAAGTACTTTAGCTTGTGCCTTGTTGTTATTCCCTGTAAACCAGGGGTGATAACTTACAATCGCTTCCGGTAAGTATGTGTTCGAACGCACACGCCGGTTTGATCTTTGACCTCATCGGAACACTAACCAGTCAAATGTTGAACTAGAGTTCCGAGCCGTTAGATCCGGTCCAGTGATGATTTATAGCCTTGAATCGAGCGTGGTTAAATGAAACACTATTTGTACCATGCTAAGACTATCTGGCGGAGTACTGAGCGTGTTGGTTAATTACTGACAAAACACTAGTTGTGGCTAAAGATAATTGATTAATTGCGAACGCAGAGCGTGCTTCTAGAATAGCACCATTGAAAAAACAAGAGAAAATGTGTTCATCGATAACATTCACAATTAATAAATGAAACTGTACTCTATTTGTAGCAGAGCATATAAATTAGCGAAGGTGGGAAGGCATAAGGATTACGACATAACATTGTGTTCACGGTAAGCCACGATTCAGTGTATGTTTTCGCTCGAAGCCCCGACTCAGTGTATGTTTCCGGTCGAACATTTGTCATCAGATTATAATAACGTTTTTCCACGAAGTGGGTGTCCAATATTAAAACTTGCACGAGAGCCGGAAACGCTAGCTATTTAATCATATGCCACAATCTCACTCAAACATAAACCACCACCGAACTGGATGCACTGCTGAGGCCTACGAGTGATCGTATTTAGGATGGAGGACCAAATTACCGCGGGCACAAATACGTGTTGTTCCGTCCTGTACACCCTAATGAAAACTTCCTGCCAACGAAACTCGCCCACGAAACTCGTCGTTCAACTTCTCCAGTCAGCGTATCGAAACATCCGATTTGTTGTAAACAAGTGTGCATCGGCCGGTATTACTTTAGTCTACTGCGGTGTTGCGTGCAAATGCATTGCCGCCTACATAATTAAAAAAACAATCATGCCCATATGTCATCGGCAGTGCGACATCGCTGTTATGGTATCCCAACAACGATTGTAGTTATAACTGGCAAAGCCAGTGTGTGGTCGGTGTTGCAGGACAATATTAATGCTTCATTTCAGTTGAGTTATGATACGTACGTACTGTCTTAGGCGTGGACACTAGAAAGACACGTTCGATATTCATATGCGATTTGGTAATCTAACTAATGTAACTTGACTGAAACCACCGTTATACTTGAATACTTCTACATGCATTGTTTCAGCGACATATCGACTGATTGACTGAGTGAGTGAATAAGTGACTGATTGGCTGGCTGACTGATTGACTGACTGACTGACTGATTGACGCACTCACTGACTCACTGGCTGACAATCCGTCAGGTGACATCACGTTTAACACATCGACTTTGCGGAGAATCACGCTTTGAACAACCGTTATGGTTTATCCAAATTAACTAATTCTTTTATGATTACTTTGTATTGTCCTTCAATAGTAGTACTTAAATACACATTTTCTTCTAACACAACTATTAAAATTAATTCTATTCAACAGTACGGCAACTCTCCGTTGAGCTGGTTCTAGGATAAGTTGATAACCATTTTCACCAACAATATTACATAGTGTTTATAAACCCACATGTTATCGGGGAATGTATAAATTAATTGCCAATGTGTGGATTTGGGATTTAAGTCCAGCTTGAATTACCATCGCGTACTGCACAGTTAATGATGACGCGAACGTCGTCCATTATTCCAACACATCTCTGCCACGGGCTGCTCAGAGCATAGACTATGTCACATCAGGCATCCAACAATGTAAATCACTGAGTCTATCAATTGAAAAATTGCGTGGTTAGGACAAATGCCCTGACAACATGATTATGTCAAACGCGCTGCTATGTTTTATCAAAGGACACGGGTGTCACGAACAACGACATACATACGTCTCGATCGGTCTAGACATTTTCCGCAGGTGTTAATAATTCTGAGAGTTCACCACAGTGCTGATAAGTAAAGACACAGCGACAATACTGGTTATCTGGGAGACAAACGGGTCGTCTTCCACATAATAGACATTATGATTGCGTAAACAGTGCCGCTTCAAATAACTGTGATGGAGCTAATAGACACAAACTAAACTAAACTAAACAAACTCACACACCACACACACACACACACACACACACACACACACACACACACACACACACACACACACACACACACACACACACACACACACACACCACACACACACACACACACCACACACACCACACACACACACACACCACACACACCACACACACCACACACACTACACTCACTACACACACTAACATACACACACACACACACACACACACACACACACACACACACACACACACACACACACACACACACACACACACACACACACACACACACACACACACACACACACACACACACACACACACACACACACACACACACACAC
>BSQZ01000040.1:2360098-2385098 GCA_033239005.1 Lamellibrachia satsuma
TCAGACACCATGGAGGCGACCCATGGAAGGCTGTTGGGCTGACCTGGGGCACAGCGTCAAGAAGAGCCCAAAGTAGAGGGAAATGGCGAGATCTTGTGCCAGCCTTATATGCCTTATATGCCTTATATGCCTTCCCCGAACACAACGTGAAAAAGAATGGAGACTGCCTCGAAAATACAGAAACATAAATCAAGGACTTCAACAGCTGATAGCCAAAGGAACAATATGTGGACCAACGGGAATAACGAGAATTGGGTAACTAAGGTGGATGTATGAAGAATAAGTGAAGAACTGAATATAAAAGCAGGATATCGGGCAGGAGAGAAGACTAAATAAGCAAAGGCCATGCCACATGACAGAAGACTAGGAAGAACAGACATTAATGGAGCATGTGAATGATGCCGAAAGCGAACAGCTATGAAAAATCCGGTTCATGCCTTACACGCAGCTCTAGGGATTACTGTACTCTTGAGCGCCGCGCATAAAATTAGATATTTTCACAAGACTGCACCAAATCGAACGCTACTTTGTGATGTTTAATCTGCACGCCATTGTCTGAGTCCGTTAGAGTGTAATCGATGGTCTCACTTTTTCCCCAGTGTGCAACAGCTGATTCGTAGCGAAGTAATACATCAACGCTTGTTATCGTCTGAGATCAGCTGAGCATGGAGGTGTCAACTAGTGCCCATGTGCCCCTGGGAGGATATAGACGACGACTGTAGCGTGATGCATTCACACTGTGCATGGTTTTTTGTCAATTAATCCTGCCTGTTTTTTACTTACCATTCGTAACATGTTGTAACATGTTGAGCACACATGCATACATGCTCATAAATCCGCACACAAATGTACGCGCGTAAATCACCATGCAAAAGCAGTATTAATATTTCATAAAGCGTCACGCGCAAATTACATAGTACTGGCTGCACGTCGAAGTGACACAGTGAGTGCACGCGCCGCGGTCACTACCGGTCAATGACAATAAAGACTACCCGAAATAGCGTATTTCAATCGCCAGATGGCGAATATGTCGTAGTAAAAGTTATCTTCAGATTGTTGTCGTAGAAGCAATGACAATACGAGTTTTCATCGTGGTGCTGAACACAGCTCGACGGTTAAGACTACGGGTCGTTGTATGTCTGTAGTTACGAGTGACTGACATAACTATAATTAAATGAGTATTAGAAATTCCCTCGATTGTTTGACCGTGCACCGACACACAATCGTGTGCCAGCTCGTGTTGGATTGCTTTCACAATTAATGTCTTCTTTGATAGCACGATAAATTGTTTAATATTGTTTTATTATGATTGATCACGTGTTGTCATGGATACGCGATAGGTGTTGTTCTGGAAACTATTTGTTGAAATATTATTGTTATGGTATTTGTCCATAGGTGCCTTGAGTCATTTCGAGTTACCTCTTTTCCATTATCTTGAAGGCGTTGATCACTAAAGCAACATATAAACCTCTATGCTCTGTGTAAATTGTAGAACACGGCGTGGGAGGAACATCACTTATGTACAAAGTCAAGACTTTCAGAAGATTACATACCTTCTGAAGCATACATCATCGCCACATTGTCACTTAATCAACCCTTTCGACAGAAAGAATTATCCTATTTTACCATGTGTTTATTCCCATGTTAATACAAATGAACATACAAAGCATGCCCGCACTCGGGGAACCCCTTTATAATATAATTTGATTAACTGTAAAAAAAATCAGAAATCATCCCAGAAAACCCCGGGCTCATTGTGCATGCCTGAAACCCTGCCCCTTTTCAAAACACTGAGGACGAGTCTACATATAAACACAGCAGACTTATATTGCAAATTTCCACTGACAAATATTTCACAATTCCTTTTGATTACGCGACCTATCATTGCGAGATCTATAAATGCATTCTCAAAACATTTCGTGCAAACACTAAGATAATAAGAATAACTCCACCCACCTTGACAAAATGTCCTATTTTGTGAACATTAAGGTAATTACCCAGACATAGGTCACTGTCCGCCGTTATTGCAGTGATACGTTCGGACATCGGACGAGACTGTGAAGTAATGTGGCAAACCGGAGTAGTGTCCATTGATTGGCAGTTATTGTAATTTAATGTCCACTAGTCCAACGATTTGTAACCAATTGGGTTCAATACTGCATTATGTGCGAGATGACGTTGGCATGGTCACCATCATGAAATAAAGCTTTTACTACTATTACTATTACTACTGCTACCCACGAGCACCGTATTGTTTGCAATGATACGATCCCCATAACGATTAGCGCAGCCACAAGGCTCTAACAAGCTTCAAAGGAGAAGCCGCTTTGCCGTCTGGCGTTTGTCTTAAGCCGATTGCTGCCTTTTGTCGCCAGCCGATTTTTGCCGTATTCCGTCAGCCGATAGTTGCAGTTTGTCGTCAGCCGATTGCGGCAGTTTGTGTTCAGCCGATAGCTGCAGTTGTTTATCGTCAGCCGATTGGTGGCGTTTATCGTCAGCCGATTACTGCCGTTTGTTGTAAGTTGATTGCTGCCTTTTGTCGTCAGCCGCTTTCTGCAGTGTGTCGACAGCCGATTGCTGCAGTGTGTCGTCAGCCGATTGCTGCAGTGTGTCGTCAGCCGCTTGCTGCAGTGTGTCGTCAGCCGATTGCTGCAGTGTGTCGTCAGCCGCTTGCTGCAGTGTGTCGTCAGCCGATTGCTGCAGTGTGTCGTCAGCCGATTGCTGCAGTGTGTTGTCAGCCGATTGCTGCAGTGTGTCGTCAGCCGCTTGCTGCAGTGTGTCGTCAGCCGCTTGCTGCAGTGTGTCGTCAGCCGATTGCTGCAGTGTGTCGTCAGCCGATTGCTGCAGTGTGTCGTCAGCCGATTGCTGCAGTGTGTCGTCAGCCGCTTGCTGCAGTGTGTCGTCAGCCGATTGCTGCAGTGTTTCATCAGCCGATTGCTGCAGTGTGTCGTCAGCCGATTGCTGCAGTGTGTCGTCAGCCGCTTGTTGCAGTGTGTCATCAGCCGCTTGCTGCAGTGTGTCATCAGCCGATTGCTGCAGTGTGTCGTCAGCCGATTGCTGCAGTGTGTCGTCAGCCGATTGCTGCAGTGTGTCGTCAGCCGCTTGTTGCAGTGTGTCGTCAGCCGATTGCTGCAGTGTGTCGTCAGCCGATTGCTGCAGTGTGTCGTCAGCCGATTGCTGCAGTGTGTCGTCAGCCGATTGCTGCAGTGTGTCGTCAGCCGCTTGCTGCAGTGTGTCGTCAGCCGCTTGCTGCAGTGTGTCTTCAGCCGATTGCTGCAATGTGTCGTCAGCCGATTGCTGCAGTGTGTCGTCAGCCGATTGCTGCTGTGTGTCGTCAACCGCTTGCTGCAGTGTGTCGTCAGCCGATTGCTGCAATGTGTCGTCAGCCGATTGCTGCAGTGTGTCGTCAGCCGCTTGCTGCAGTGTGTCGTCAGCCGATTGCTGCAGTGTGTCATCAGCCGATTGCTGCAGTGTGTCGTCAGCCGCTTGTTGCAGTGTGTCGTCAGCCGATTTCTGCAGTGTGTCGTCAGCCGCTTGTTGCAGTGTGTCGTCAGCCGCTTGCTGCAGTGTGTCGTCAGCCGATTGCTGCAGTGTGTCGTCAGCCGATTGCTGAAGTGTGTCGTCAGCCGCTTGCTGCAGTGTGTCGTCAGCCGCTTGTTGCAGTGTGTCGTCAGCCGCTTGTTGCAATGTGTCGTCAGCCGCTTGCTGCAGTGTGTCGTCAGCCGATTGCTGGGAGCGTACAACTGCCTTCATTTGTTACCTGACACTCTAGTTGGTGGTATCGTGTACGTAGTGTCCCTGAATTATCATAATCTCTCCTACTCAAAGTACATCTAAATCACTAATGCTATACTTCATGTTCTAATCACCATTGCTTCCTGATGAATATAATCCTCTAGATATGTTCTCAAATATTTATTACGCCATTTAAACAAATAAGCTAGTTTTTATAAGATACAAAATGTATATTTACGTTAATTACTGATTGACCAATCAATCATTAAATGAAAGTCTTTGAACAGCCGCTATAACGATGATGTGTCCAGCTGAATGGTGCAACGTAGTCACGCACTGCCGATATTAACATCAAAGAAACTGATTTCAAGGTGGGTTTATTGAATTGAGGATGGATCTCTTAGGAGTAATTTGTCGTTACAGCTCATAAAATTATATCAGTCAGTATATTAGTGATGTATGTGTACGGGTGGTCGCGAAAACTGTCAAAGTCCAATAAAACACATAGTGCTTAGTATTTGTTCAGACCATCACCCACCCCCTTAATACGTGGTGTGGGAAATAAAATTACGCGCATGTTGCCACATGGCGAGTGCACACCCACACACACACACATACACGCACGCGCGCGCGCACACACACACGCACGCACTTACACACACACGCGCGCACACACACACACACACACACACACACACACGCAAACTGCCCGGCCTCTTATCTACAAACACACACACACACACACACACACACACACACACACACACACACACACACTAACACATATATATATATATATATATATATATATATATATATATATATATATATATATATATATATATATATATATATATATATATATATATATATATATATATATATATATATATATATAATAGAATATAATAGAATATAAACCATAACAAGAAGTTTCAATATTTAATTTACCATTTATAATTTTTAAATAAATTCAAACATTTATTTATTCAAATATATTTATTCAAACATTAAACTAACATATAAAATATATTAAGACAAAAACCTCAAAAAACACCAGAAATGCGCAAATCCAGATTCAACTGACATGACGTGGCTACCAAGGCGTTACCCACTTCGCTGCCCCGTTCTGATATCCACGATAGCGTCAATGTGCATTAATACCCGTATCACTCGTTATGTGGCGCCGCTGCTGGTGGGTATATTTGTCCCGTAAAACGTGGCGCTCGTGCAACCACCCCTAATGTATTACCATATTGCGTGCCTATCCCGTTACACGAGTCTGACATTACACTACGTTGTTACGTTTGTGAAACTGCAGCTTTGTGCACAGTAACAATGTGAAGAACACCAAAGCATGGCTGCTTACGGGACAATCCTGGTGCACATAAACAATATCGTCAAGATGTAACGTTGACACTAAGACACTACATTTCTTCGCGACAATTCGTGCGGAATTAAACTATACACGAACAACGTGTTTTAACGTGTGCTGTTGCAGAGACAAGACCTTCATGCATTAGAACACCTCGCGCTAGTTATGTTTGTCGTCCGTCGAAGTCACTTGTCACATCGATTTTCCTTCATCACGACTTGCATCAGACATCACGTTCGGCCTACGTCAAACTAGATGGGCGGTCGCGTGGACGGCAACATCCTTTGTTATATATTTGTTCTCTGGGTCATTATCACGATTTGTACAGTTCAGTATGCACCTGTGACCTTGTGGCGAATGTCTTCATCGTTTTATTGTGGTCGTAATAGCAGGAATTCAAGACGTCACGCAATTATATCGTCGCTCGTGAAACCAGTCCAATCGTCATTGGATGTGTTTTTGCACTAAATTTTGGATAATGAGATAGTAATAAACACGGTTAAACTCAGAATCTACGAGGGCAATGGCTTCGCCCTGGACCTCCGTGACCCGCTGTGCTGCCGACAACACAACACATTACTAACAGACTTGCCTTTTTCCACAACACCTGCCTGAGGAAGATGCAGGTGCAATGGTCTGACATCGTCTCCTACACCAAAATCCCTCAAACAACAAACATGGGAACATTTGCATCACCCTGAAGAGATGGACACGTTTCCCGACGAAAACAGGGTTGACTTAGACCCCAGAAGGGAAGAGGAAAATGGGAAGACCAAAACTAACATGTAGATGAACCATGAAAGAGGAACCGAAGGCTGCTGGGCTGACCTGGGGCACAGCGGCACGAAGAGCCCAAGACGGAGGGAAAGGCGAGGTCACGCATATGTCGTCATAGACTCCTGCAAATCGAATGGCGTTAGAGAGTAATTGATGGTCTCACTTTTTGTCTGGTATGCAACAGCTGACTCGTAGCGGAGTAATACGTCAACGCTTGAGATCGTCTGAGATGAGCTGAACACGCAAGTTGTCAACGAGTGACCAAATGCCACTGGGACGACATGTTTGTTATTCATCATACGTAACACTTTGTAACATGTTGACACAAACACACACACACACACACACACACACACACACACACACACACACACACACACACACACACACACACACACACACACACACACACACACACACACACACACACACACACACTAAATCATCACATAGACGTGTCTCCTCTGTGTAAATTACAGAAAGCGGCGTGAGAAACATCACTTATGCACATGAAGTCATATGTGTATTTGTCGTCAAAAAATGAAAATGGCTCCAGATCAAGATGATGGGTTGAATGGATAGGAAGTGGACAAAGATGTATACGATGGCATGGCTCTTCAGTATGCAATGATTTCATGTATCATCTTAAACTTTGTCCAATTATAATTATGTTCATTCTTGTGTTCATTCCTGAGCAGTTTGTTAGACATATTCTACTATCCGCGTGTACAGTAGAGTCAGTTAACAGCGTATTATCGGATTAAATGTTAGATACATTGGCCAACCGTTCCGTTTGACGGACATTTCCGGCCAGTGGTTTTTGATCATCATCAGTCTACTCTAATACATCAACGATGTGGGTGAAGCTCTCCCGACGGACAGAAAACAAACACGAAGGAAATCAATATTGTTTCTAGGTGATGCGTTGCTGTAGTCGCAAATGATTGCGGCTGTCGCTCAAGGTCAACCCGTGTGTTCCGCCGGACTCAGTGTGCACGTGGATATATCGGTAACAGATCCGTGTGGTTGGACATTGATTAATTGTCGCACGCACGCACGTACGCACGCACGCACGCACGCACACACACACACACACGCACACACACGCGCGCGCACACACACGCACACACACGCGCGCGCGCGCGCGCACACACACACACACAGACACACACAGGGTAAAACCTGCTTTAGCAGACATCTGCGCATAACGGACACTTATCTATAACAGACACTTCTGAAAGTCCCGAATAATTTCCCATCACATAGCACTGTCCGCAAACTGTCCATAGCGGCCACCTGGCCAATGTGGACAACGGACAGGGAATTTGGGCCTAACCATTCATAGACATCCTGTCGCTTGCGGACAACTCAAAGTGCTTTGACAATCCCGCGAGTCGGGCTAGCTGAGCCACTGCTGATACGCACTAACTCCTCTATATGTGTATTCTGTGTAATACTGTCTGCACAATGCAGTCAATAAATAAACGAAATGTGGTCCAACTAATTGATTTATCTTCGGGCTACAACGAAAGTTATTGAAAACCAACCGACATATCGTGCGACTGACGTTACAGGATGTTGCCGTTTTTTTATAACAAACAGGTAATAATGTTATACGTGTGCCTGATTATTGTGTCAGTCGACATTGAATCAATCCGGGTCACCGCGAGCAGTCTAAATATTCACACCTCGGATTCTTTTGCCCATCAAAGCAATTGGAACTCGCCTACTGCTGGGGCAGTGGTTGATTTAATTGATTTAAAGTTTTGAACGGGTGGCTGGAATCATTCCACAAGCGGCAAAACAGGCGAACGACTTTGCAAAAAGACCCCTGTAAAATCGTTTTTAGGTATGCGTATACCAGTTTTGTAAAATTGCCCTTTAAATGTGTGACATTTTTGTAAGATTTTCTTTCAACTTGTATAATTTTTTTAATTGTGTGACTTTGTTGTGTCATTTTATTTAACAGTGTGACATTATTTGTCATTTTGTAATTTTCTTAAACTTTTCGCCTTCCTTCATAAATATTGTTGCATTTTGCTATGCAGAAAAGGTTTCAGGCTAAGTAAGTACTACTTTTATATGTATTTTATCATATATATAATATATATATATATATATATATATATATATATATATATATATATATATATATATATATATATATATATATATATATATATATAGTATATATATATATATATATATATATATATATATATATATATATATATATATATGTATATATATATATATATATGTATATATATATATAATATATATATATATATATATATATATATATATATATATATATATATATATATATATATATATATATATATATTATATATATATATATATATCTATATATATATATATATATATATATATATATATATATAAATAACGAGAAAGCGTTATGTATAGCTAATATATATATATAACGTATTATTACATATGTTGGTAAGTGCGATAAAATACATATAAAAGTGCTACTTATTCAGCGGGAAAGTGTTTCTATTTAGTTAAATGCAACATCATTTATGAAGGAAGGCCAAAAGTTAAAGAAAATGACACCAAAAATATCACACTGTATGCACATAGCTAAGAAACCATTGCCACGTGGGAGAAGTGGCACATTTTGCAAAGTCGTTCGCTTAACGGTAAACATTTTGTGTGATGGCCAAAGACAGCCACGCTTCTCGTGGTACTCTCCCAGTGGAACGTAGTACGCTTCTCGTGGTACGCTCCCAGTGGAACGTAGTACGCTTCTCGTGGTACGCTCCCAGTGGAACGTAGTACGCTTCTCGCGGTACGCTCCCAGTGGAACGTAGTACGCTTCTCGTGGTACGCTCCCAGTGGAACGTAGTGCGCTTCTCGTGGTACACTCCCAGTGGAACGTAGTACGCTTCTCGTGGTACTCTCCCAGTGGAACGTAGTACGCTTCTCGCGGTACGCTCCCAGTGGAACGTAGTACGCTTCTCGCAGTACGCTCCCAGTGGAACGTAGTACGCTTCTCGTGGTACTCTCCCAGTGGAACGTAGTACGCTTCTCGTGGTACGCTCCCAGTGGAACGTAGTACGCTGACATGTATGTACACGCACCGGCAATTGACTCAATGGCGGAGGCTGGGGATGAATCGGAGCTAAGCACGTCGACAGCACGTTTTTATTTTGCTGACTGTCTGTTGCGAAGAAATAACATTATTGACTATGATAATACCCGTGACAGAAACGACATACATACAATCAGAATAACATACGAACTTGCAAACAAAATGTATTATAGATGATATGCCACTCCTCGTAAACAATAGTAGTGAGTCAATAAAATGCAAAATACAAACGCACAGTTTACATGGATTTTCTTTCAAACAATATATAGATTCATTCTCCACAAAACTACAAAGAACTGTGTGCTATGCTGAATATCTATGCATGCCAACACAACGATTATACGTCCGTCGTCTAAACACCATATTTAACAAAGTGAAAGTTATGTAGTGTTATATCTTACGTTACGTTAACAGATCCACATTTCAAGAGTAATTAATTTACTGGTGAAACGTTCCTAATGTTTTATCTACACAATGTATAAGTTATAACTTATACAGCAGTGAGGCTCCTGTGATAGATATCAAATATAGTTTTAATTGGAGTCTCTTTGTCCCATATGAATAATATAGTTTGCCTAAAATGTTGTATGTATACATTGTTATAATCAGCACATGCATTACATTATTTTCATGCAATAATTGTAAATTATACTTATAGCTACTAATATTTCCATGCCAAACTGCGTTTAATTAAAACATAATTGGGCGGTCAACATGTTGGAATATATGTAGTTTATATTTTTGTAACATGCACATTTAATATGTGTGCTGCCTGACTGTGCCGTAAACATGTGTGATAATTCCACTGCGTAATTGCTTCTTCGTTGCTTGGATTAATTCCCAATCAGGAAAGTGGATACAAAGCAGCGTGGCTACGCATTCGAATCCGGTGCACTTGAAAGAAATGCCAGATCAACAGTAATTATTCTTTCTAAAGCTGCTCTAAGCAGGTGCTCAAGTTGCAATGACTGCATAGAGGAACCACCAGGGGTGACATAATGTTTCTATGCATAGAATTTGATCATATCGTTTAAAGGGATCACATTAGCAGTTCTAGCGCAACAAACGCTAGTATAATATTCTTCGCAACATAAAACAAATAGTTCCTTCTGCCTAGTCTGGCTTAGCCGACTCTGGCTTAGCTTCGTGAATTAGCCGAGAGTTAGAGTCTGGCTTCAAATGTATGGTTTGGCTGTAACCGACTGATGACAGCACTAATCGGATTTATTCGTGTATATAATCAATGTTACATGGTTGTGTGTTTGGGATGACAATATTAAATAGAACAGAACACTACACAAAATAACAAAGTACCTTACTAACATGATGTCAAAGGACAGCGGTAGAGAGGAAGGCCGCTGGAGAGGTGGAGTGACCAGATCAGGGATGATACTGGGCTTCTGCTCTTGAAGGCAGAATGGTACACAGTAAATATGTCAGGATGGAGGGGTGCAACCTCCAAGAGGACAGCGAGGGGTGCAACCTCCCGGAGGACAGCGAGGGGTGCAACCTCCCGGAGGACAGCAAGGGTGCAACCTCCCGGAGGACAGCGAGGGGTGTAACCTCCCGGAGAACAGCCAGGGGTGTAACCTCCCGGAGGACAGCGAGGGGTGCAACCTCTCGGAGGACAGCGAGGGGTGTAACCTCTCGGAGAACAGCCAGGGGTGTAATCTCCCGGAGGACAGCCAGGGGTGCAACCTCTCGGAGGACAGCGAGGGGTGTAACGTCCCGGAGGACAGCGAGGGGTGTAACCTCCCAGAGGACAGCGAGGGTGCAACCTCCCAGAGGACAGCGAGGGCGCAACCTCCCGGAGGACAGAGAAGGGTGCAACCTCCCAGAGGACAGCGAGGGTGCAACCTCCCAGAGGACAGCGAGGGCGCAACCTCCCGGAGGACAGAGAAGGGTCACTATTGCCTATGAGTTTATGTCAAGTAAGCCAAAGAACCCTAGAGTAAAAGAGTTCAGATTAACTTAACATCCGGGTTTTAAAGCTGTGATGAGAGGATTAAAGGACATATTTTGTAAAATAAAATCATGCCGATATTTGCTCGTGGGATGACAATTATTAGTTTTATGTTGCTAAGACAATTCCTTTAGATATAGGTATTACAATTATTACAATTTGGTGTTGTTGCAAGTAATTAATGTGTTAACCTGTCGTACATATAAAATTAGTATGAACACATTCAATGTCAGTGTAGTTATTTCAAATGTATATGAAGAGCTCAACATTCGATTCTTTACTGTTCACAGTAGTTTTACAACGTACTCATATTGCAACTCTCTCCCCACTCTCTTGTGTGTGTCAAAGGAAAACTTTCCCCTATACAAAAGCAATATATCATGTTAAATTATGTATAAATTAAAACAAACGTGCCTATGTACATCCTACTGGTCTTCATTTGTTCTGGCATATTGCCTCTTATCAATGAAAATCCAGACCTCGATTGCATACAGTCAAATGACTTTAATAGTGAATTAATCAAACCGCAGTTGTTGCAGCCCTGGTGATCCGTCTAAGTTCTGACAAACGTTTCAACGTTTTTCTAGATACTTGCGAAACTGAGACCTGCGTATCGTTGTAACGGCTGCACATTTGTAGCTTGACAGTCACAAATGCCGATACTGTGACGTCATATATAAATCCTATATATGCATAAACTCATACATCTCGCTGGTGCTGACTGCTGTGACGTCATACATGTTACAAGTGCCTGATGTGTGATATCGATGTGTCTAACATTGATCATTCCACACTGAGTTGCACTGTTACACTGCCACAGGTTGGATGGGTGGAGAAAGAAACGTTTGTCTCCATATGGCTTTCGTTCTTTCAATCTACATATTCTTTGCCGTCCATTGGTCTTTTCCGCGTATTTTATAATGATCTTCAACTTCAGAAGTCCTCCACTTTCTATGATGTGTGCTAACCAATGTGTTAATGTATTTTTATATGCATATCTGCGACTGCATCCCGGGAGAAGTTCTAAAGTACGCGGCCAGATGTCTGGCCAACCCCATTACGAAAAACGACGCTTCGGAACACCACGAACCATTGGAGCTTGATAGAGGTGTCTTAATCGTATCACAAAATCCCTGTAAGACAGTGGGCCTCTAACGAGTTTGGGAGTCGTCTTTCCTTCGAGACACAGAGGATGTCGCACGCCCAAAGCAGCTCGAAAAAATTGCATTTCGTAAGCTGTGGACAGAAGCTGTGGACAGTCTGGTTCAGATGCACTCAGTTTGAAGCAGCGGCTCCGCCTCCACACATCGTTCGTGTTGCCTGTGCTGACCTGCAACACGGACATTTGCGGTCCAACATTACCAACATGGGCACTTAGAGTTTGCCTCAGACGGAGTTGGACGGGCTGGACTCATACCATCACTCCACTTGCGTCAGGTCATTGGCGTCCACTATCCACCGTCGGTGACCGGGGCCCGAAGACCACGTTGGCGCTTCTTCGGCCATGTGCTACGTTTGCCACTGAACGTCCCTGCCCAGTTTGCCACTGAGCAGCTCAGACCGGACAGGAGAGGCTTTCGCGGACGACCACAGGTGACACTAAACAAGGACTTAAAACATGTTAAGAGGGCATCAAAACAGCTTCTCGCAACTTATTTCATGCTTCAGTATCCCTTAACTACTATTACTCCTCGTATCCGGTGTAAGGGGTGTTAATGCATTCAACCGTAAAGACACTCAAGTCAACGTCACCACCCAGCGGTGCACCCTGGTAACCAATAAATTGCGCCGGGCTAACGAGGCTATAGCTAAGACACGGAAAACTCCAAAAATAAACCTACTGCGGAAGGCCAACAACACTCCCAACTCAAACGATGTTACGGAAACTTGAAATGAATCTCAAAACCAACTTGTGCTGGAAATGGCTACAGGAATGCGACGGTCCAGATACAAGAGGATGATGACATCATATATGTGTACAGCGTGACGTTTCCGGAAAGAAACAGCTCAAGAAGTAAAGGGGTACAAAAGAAAGGACAAAAACCATGGATCAGCAAGGAGTCGTGGGAGTTAGTAGAAGAGAGAAAACGACTGAAGAACAACAGCGAGCAGGCAAAGTCAGACAGGATTAAGCAGAATTGCATAGATAAATATAGGTGTAAAGACAAAGAAGTGAAGAAGAGCATGAGACAAAACAAGAGGAAGTGGGTTGACCACCTTGCCATCGAAGCAGAGGAAGCAGCACATAATGGAAGAATGAAAGAAGTGTATGATATTACAAAAACCCATAGTAATGACAAACGTAAGACAACAAATGCATTGAAAGACAAAGGTGGAAACTTAATAACGGAAGGATTGGCCAGAAGGAAGCGATGGAAAGAACACTTTGAGGAAATCCTTAATAGACCTATACCTGATGACCCTGTAACAGATGTGGAGATAGATCCGATCATAAATGAAATCAACACTGACCCAATAACAAAAGCTGACATTAGAATAGTGATAAGGAAGATGAAAAACGGGAAAGCAGGGGGCAAGGACGAAATTACAGCAAAATTATTACAGGCAGACATGAATACAACAGAGAAATGGCTTGTAAACTTATTCAGAACATAAGTGCCAAAAACATGGAAGCCGGGGCTGCAGAACGTTGCGATCCTCATCAGATTCTCTTCTGACTGTACGCAGTGCACATCTCAGCTTGAAAACTATCTTGTTTAAACGCGCTTATTATTCTTAACTGTCAAATTGGTTCGACTTTTAGTGCTATGTCCTGTGAACTTGGATTTGCTATGTTTTTTATGTTTTTATTTATTTATCTATTTATTTATTTTTTAATCTTGACTGTCTTTAACTATGTTTGTGTCAGCACCTTTGAACAGGGTCACCTGGATCCATGGTGCTCTAAAATTGTTCTAATTATTATTATTATTATATTATTATTATGTTAGAAAAAAATATAGAGACGAAAAAGCAGGTTTCAGAAGTGGGAGAGGCACAGTTGAACAGATATATATTTTTGCTAAATATTACAGAACAGGTAGTGGAGTGACAGATAAATCCATACAGCACGTTTGTGGACTTTCAAAAAAAGCGTTTGACTCAGTGCACCGAGAAAGTCTATGGAAAAACACTGAGGGCTATGGAATTCCACGCAAGATAATCAACATGGATCAGATGTTAAATGATGAAGATAGTGAATGTGCAGTGTTAGAAGAATGTGAGGAATCTGAGTGGTTCAAGGTTAAAATCGGAGTGAAGCAAAGAGATGCACTGTCTGGATATATCTTCTTGATGGTAGTGGACTGAATAATAGGACAAACAACAGCAGAAAATAACACGGAAACTTCACGTAAAAACTAGAGGACCTGGATTTTGCCGATGACATAGCACTCATGTCATCATGCTACACACACACACACACACACACACACACACACACACACACACACACACACACACACACACACACACACACACACACACACACACACACACACACACACACACACACACACACACACACACACACACACACACACACACATTCAAACAAAGACAACTGAAACAATTTGCCTAAAAATAAGGCCTAAAAATAAATAAAATGAAAACTCAAGTATTAAGGATAAACAGCAAGTGCAAAAACAGAATACTAATTGATGATCAAGAATTAAAGGAAGTGGACAACTCGTAAAGATATGATATTTTTCATGAAGCTAAAGCAAATATGGAGTTCAAATATATACACATTGAGATCTAAATTGAGACTTTTTAACACACTTGTTAAACCAGTGTTGTTGTGTGGAAGTGAAGCGTGGAAAATTAACGAAGGAGACAACAGAACGTTAGATACACTTTTTCAAGTCCCTAAGACGAATTATACAAATTAGATGGCCATACGTTGTATCGAATCAAGATATAAGACAATCAGCACTGAGGTCAAGTGAAGAAGATGGAAGTGGGTAGGACATATCCTACGAATGGATAAGAACAGCAAATGTGAGACGGCGTTGACCTGGACGCCCGAAGGTTGGTCGACCAAAGACAACGTGGCGATCAACTGTTGAAAATGAAAGACGCGTACTGGGGTGGAACTGCTGGAACGAGGCCAGACGTGTAGCAGCTGACAGAGCGAACCGGATGAGATGCACTTCAGCCTTATGGGCCACTGGGCCCGAAGAGGATAGGTGAGGTGATGTGTGAGTGTATGTAGTGTACTACAAAAAAAAGTTGTGCTCGACAGTGAAGTATGATACTATTGTTCCTCTTCCAAGGAAAGAATGGCTCATCCGGGGCCTCGTGTCTTGGTCACTGCTCTCGTGTTTCACGCAGCGCTACCGGTGGACATAGTTCAGTCATTACATATTTTATTAGCATAGTTTTCACGCCAGATGGCGATACGCTGCGGCATGCTTACCGTGTGTACAACGCATTCGCCAGATGGCGCCACATTGGAGCGTACCCTGTCACTACTGCTGGCGAAGTAGAATCGCGGTGAGCATTATTGGTAGTGTAGTTCCAAGTAAGAATACAATAGTTCATATAACGTCCCGCTGTTTTTTACCGCGAGCATCACGGATCTTGTTGGGCCGGTGCTGCACACACCATGAATAGGAATTGTCGGATCGGAGGCAGTATTGAAACTATGGTGATATACATCGTGGATATAGTGATACCGTTTACCGTTTACCGTTTCTACTGCTGCTTACTTTTCAGTTGTAACAGGGCACCCGTTCGTGCGTGCGCGTGTGCTTGTGCGTGCGCGTGTACGTGTGCGGGTGCGTGTGCAGGCGTGCGACGATGTATCTATTTTTCTATTTCGCTCTCTCGTGTGAAGAAAATTTTAATATTTGACTTCTCTCTTCCGTGTGCTATCAGTATTTAGGCCCTACACTACCAGTTCCACTACGTGGTTGTAATATCTTAATACTTTTTCCAGCAAACTAACTTCATTTATTGAAACGGTTGGCTTTCGATGTACGATATTTAAAGAAATATCTGACATAATCAATGTTTCTTGATCTAAACAGAGAATTAATGTTGTCATGGAACTGCAATTCGGGCAGAATGCTACGGAAATGTTATGACGTCAACAACATACAAGAACGTATGTTTTATTCGTGCATATTTACGTATAACAAATTACATACCATTGAAATAATACCTGCGACATATTAACGTCAGGGTATTTAGTTTCTACAAGCACGTACAGTTTTTAAAATTAAGAAATAAATTAATCATTCACCGGGTGATGTGTGATCGTTATTTTAAAATACAACATCTTTCGCATAAGGAAAATTCAACCAATAAATAAACATTCTACTATCGTGTCGTGTCTGTTGCACGATCACCTCTCGTGACGCGCCGCAAGCAAGACTCACGCGTCGATTCCACAACAATACATGATGTGAATATTGCTCTGATTACGTCATTGTCATAGTTGGTCACGAGACACTGTCTACGCCCGCTTGCCAAGCACGTGACATATGAGAACACGTGTGGAATAGTATGTCTTTCGCATAAAACAGTGGAAACTGAGACCCGACTCATTATCACGTACGGCTGCGGAAGGGATTGTAACAAAACTATTCATGTTGTATACAAGTTGGATAATAAGATAGACAGTTAAACCGGGCCAAAATGGTATCCAGTGGACATTCACTAAACAGTTGGATGATCTAGATTTTGCAGACGACTGGATTACCAGTTCGTCGTCGAGGAAACTGGCCCGTTTTCTCTACGACACTACAAGCGGTATGCCAAATCATCCATTAATATATCCATCACGAATGTTACAGTAACTGTTAGCCGCATTGCAAAAGATCATCTGTTCCGTCGTATGTAAACCAGAAGTCGTCGTTGCGTGAATAGTACCAATTGTAGGCCACGAGCCGCCTTGCGTTTGGCGTCGTCGGCGAAAAAGAAAATTTCCCAGCACATGTTGTCATATTTCTGACAAGTCTGAGACTAGAACTTTACCCTCGTGTAGATAGCGTGCCGTGCGTCCAAAACAGATGTGTTAGTGCGTGCGTTATTCACGACCTCTTTGGTATTCGCTCTGTCCGACGATACCCTTGGACTCGATCAATGTCACGGACATTGTGTTGGACGTGAGCATATCCATGCCTCACCATTTTCACTCTAACGAGATGTCTCTTGCGTACCATCCTGATCTGTCTTACGTGTCCGCTCCCGTACGTACCATACTGGTCTGTCTTACGTGTCCACAAGTACCGTCCTGGCCTGTCTTACGTGTCCGCTCTCGCACGTACCATCTAGATCTGTCTTACGTATCCGCTCTCGCATTTACCACCCATATCCGTCTTACGTGTCTGTCCTCCTACGTATTTGCGATTGCATGTACCATCCTGATTTGTCTGATCTGTCTGCCCTTGCTCGTACCATCCTGAACTGTCTTACGTGGCTGTCCTCTCACGTACTACCTTGATGTGTCTTACGCGTCAACTCTCGCACGTTTTATCCTGATCCACCAGACGAGTCTGCCCTCGCACGTACCGTCCTGATCTGCCTACGTATCCGATGTCCCACGACGCATGATGCACTATCCAATGTCCGTACTGCGTTCAACCATTCTTTGCTCTCGGCCAGCCGCACGGTACATCCGGTGGTGATATGACGACATGACAGCCAGCGATCACTTGACATTCAGTTGTCACATGACTTGTCACGTGACGTGTCACGCGACATTCACATACAGTTCTGCGCCACTATGAGATGCGTGTCTGAAGCGTCCGGACTTAGTGGCCTCAGCAACTCGTCGACGTTGTTGTCGTCGATCGCCGTTACGTCGTCGGTGCCAGTCGGCTCGTCAGAGTACGTCTCCGTGCGCACTCCGTTAGACGACAGGCCCTCGAGCAGACACAGCTTCCGTTGACACTGAACCAGAATAGCGGACACGAATCAAACAAATGTGTCGGTCTGTGGCGTTCTTGTTGTCAAATATACATGTACATATATATGTATGTATGTACGTATGTATGTACGTACGTATGTATGTATGTATATATGTATGTATGTATGTATGTATGTATGTATGTATGTATTCATGCATGCACTGAAGCAGAATAGCGGACACGAATCAAACAAATGTGTCTGTCTGTGGCCGGTCTGTATACATATGTATGTATGTATGTATGTATGTATGTATGTATGTATGTATGTATGTATATATGTATGTATGTATGTATGTATGTATGTATGTATGTATGTAGGTAGGTAGGTAGATAGGTATATGTGTGTATGTATTCATGCATCCATGCATGCATGCACGGCACCGACGTGCGCACGCACGCATGCGCGCACTCACGTTCGTACCTAGATACACGCATACATTCATGTAGCTAGGTGCATGCATGTATCTAGATACATGCATGTAGCCAGTGTTTTGCATCGCTAAGTGAAGTTGACTTTTTCGTTTGGAAATTTGATCCATGTTAATACATCCTTCCATCCATCCGTCGGAAAAGAACACGCTGTTGTCTAGACCAGACACGTACCTCTCTCAGCGATGTCTTCAAATTCTCGTTCTCTTCTCGTAGTCTTTCTATATCCTGGGCATCCAAGTCGATCAAACCCGTTCCAAGCATTGTCCGGTGGGTGGCAGCAGTTTCGCTCGACTTGTTCCACATATTGCCGGGGTGTGGCGGCTTGTTTCGGTGAATGATCTGAATTGTGTCGAAAGTAAATAAGAACTGAGTTCGTTATCAAGAAGGTAAATTCGAGTTGCCAGTTTTGCTTCTGCATTATAAATGCAGTTTTTTTTTAAATATAAAACAATTAATTTAATATGATTAATTTCGACAATAGTAAACATATTCTCAATATTCATTCCCGGACTAACCCGTCGCGCCTCTGGCATAATATGACACTAATATAAAGGTGAAATCGCGAGAAATTGTCGACGGAAGTACAATACATAATTCGCGCGAATCTTTTCCTGTGCGCTGAAACACGGCTACACGATTATTAATCTTTTTCAGCACATTGTTAATTACTAGGTTTCCAAATTTACCTGACAATGCTAATAGTACTGATTATTTTATAAACATATCTATAACCGTTATCGCTAACACTAGTAACACAATAAACATTATAGTGAACCAGCTACCTTGGGGACGAAAACAAGGCAAATGGTGAGTGTCGTGGCAAAGAAAATGAAGAGCGAGATGAGAGTGTAGCAGGCGTCTACTTCCTCTTTCATCATCAGAGCAACAGGCACGCCGATCATGCACAGAATGACGACGTTGTAGAGACTGACACCTACAACACGGCGCTATGATGAGACGGCACTGCGCGCGCGCGCGCGCGTGTGTGTGTGTGTGTGTGTGTGTGTGTGTGTGTGTGTGTGTGTGTGTGTGTGTGTGTGTGTGTGTGTGTGTGTGTGTGTGTGTGTGTGTGTGTGTGTGTGTGTGTGTGTGTGTGTGTGTGTGTGTGTGTGTGTGTGTGTGTGTGTGTGTGTGTGTGTGTGTGTGTGTGTGTGTGTGTGTGTGTGTGTGTGTGTGTGTGTGTGTGTGTGTGTGTGTGTGTGTGTGTGTGTGTGTGTGTGTGTGTGTGTGTGTGTGTGTGTGTGTGTGCGAATGTGTGTGTGCGTATGTATGTGCGTGCGTGCGTGAGTGCGTGCATGCGTGCATGCGTGAGTGCGTGCGTGCGTGCATGCGTGCGTGCGTGCATGCTTGTGCGTTCGTGCGTGCGTGCGTGCGTGCTTGCATGCGTGCGTGCTTGCTTGCTTGTTTGCCTGTCTGTTGGTTTGTTTGTTTGTTTGTTTGTTTGTATGTTTGTTTGTTTTTGGCGCGCGCGATCCGGTGTGTGCCTCGGTACGCGTGTGTCGCGCGTGTCCCTGTGTACGTGGACATTTGCACCAGATATTATAAAGACAATTATAAGTTCACACGATATTTGGAGACCATAGCGGAATCACTTGGTCCGAATAAAGGAGAACGTTACTCGGCTGAATAGATACTAAATGTGTGGGACCACTCAGTCTCGCTATGCACGAAGTGCCAGTTTTGGTGGAAGGTACATAGGTGTAACGTACATTGATGTAAGGTACATTGGTGTAAGATACTTTGGTTGAAGGTACATTGGTGGAAGTTACAATGGTGTAAGGTACATTGGTGTAAGGTACATTGGTGTAATGTACACTGGTGTATGGTACATTGCTGTAAGGTACATTGGTGGAAGGTACATTGGTGTAAGGTACATTGGTGGAAGGTACATTGGTGTAAACTACAGTGGTATAAGGTACATTTGTGTAAGGTACATTGGTGGAAGGTACATTGTTGTAAAGACACATTGGTGTAAGGTACATTGGTGAAAGGTGCATTGGTGAAAGGTACATCGGTATAAGGTACATTGGTGTAAGGTACATTGGTGTAAGGTACATTGGTGGAAGGTACATTGGTATAAGGTACATTGGTGTAAGGTACATTGGTGTAAGGTATACTGGTGGAAGGTACATTGGTGGAAGGTACATTGGTGTAAGGTACATTGGTGTAAGGTATACTGGTGGAAGGTACATTGTTGGAAGGTACATTGGTGTAAGGTACATTGGTGGAAAGTACACTGGCGGAAGGTACATTGGTGTAAGATACATTGGTGAAAGGTACACTGGTGGAAGGTACATTGGTGTAAGGTACATATATTCCAATAAAACTCACAAACACTTAAGGATATGATGAGTCGTCGTTGACTGCTTAATTAATTTAACCGTATTACGTTTTGCTTACCAATAAACTTCGAGTCATTGAGAGCAGGCACCGTAACTTTCCTTGTTTCGAAGGCTAGAAAAGCCCCAAACAGCAACAGAAGACCTGACGACAACACAGCACATGTGGTCGCGTACATACTAATATACACACGAAAAAATGCACTAACATTGTTAGAAGATACTCTGTAAGGAAGCAGACGAAGCACGAATGAGCGGTATTTTTGAAACAATGTTGTTATCGCGGTATGTTGCCACACACATGAATATAAATAATATAAAAATTATATTCGTTATGATATCACAAATATATTCAATATATGTAATAACACTAAGTACCTGTGCTGGTACGTGTAACATAAACAATGGAGATTATGTTAAATAAGTGGTTAAACGTCAAGTTTAATGTATGTCTTCATAATACGTTGCGTGCAATATTTTATATGTTGTTTGCTCTTGTAAAATGCACTATTGCTACACGTGACACTGTTGTTGTTGTTCATCCAAACAATGCACTGGCCACACGAAGCTGCTGTCTACCTTTGATGGCGTAGAGTATGCCTGCGAAGTACCACATGTGAGAAGACTCGCAGTACCTCGACTCCGGTATAAGCACCTGATTGTCATTCTCCGGATCCGCCTGCAATATAATAATAATAATTATTATTATTATTATATCATCATCATTATCATAATCATCATCATTATAATCTTAACACTTCAATAGTGCCTAAGTCCTAATTTTCCCTAATTACTAGATAATCCGCAAACATTTGTCCTTATAAATACTTACGTAAATACATTTTCACAAAAAAATTTAATGAAAAATACAATACTCATAAATTAGTAGGCGTCTATGAAGCACATCTTCATTAGAAACTTCACAAATGATCTCTCATTAATTCTACATATTAGTTGTTTATCATAACACCGTTGATGTTCCGTTGATGTTGTATTGCGGCAATATACGTCGTCACATAAAAGGTAAAACTATGTTAATGTAACGGAGTTATATAAGGTTGTGACGGGCCGACCCGTTGAACTTGTGTTTACTCTGCAACTACATTAGTAAAATATCGAGCAATAAAGTTCTTAATGGAAAGTGGCACATGGCTTGATAGGCATCCATTAAGCAGTCATAGACCAATTTATTTTTCGTAGTGGTGTACTCGTCACTATAATGGACTTGGGTGAGAACGCTTGAGACAGTTGGATAAAGGTCAGTAGGTTATAAACATTTCCGCTCGTGTAGGATATATATAGGTAGAAAAACAGTTAATTGTGAACTCTGCACGTGCGCTGCACGATGTATGACAGAGCACGGGCTGAACGATATCCGACGGAGTTCCCGACAAATTCAATTAAACCATACATGTTGCATTCAGCTTGTCATACGAGCGGTTGTGACATGAAGTCAGTGCGGGTCTGTGCGATTGCGGAAAACGATGTTCTGTCTACTGCATACACGTGTGATTTGGTCGATCGTGTGATTGTGAAAAACTATACTATGTCTATCACATACAATTTACTCAACATTGTGGTAACGGTGGTTACGTCAGACGACACGCTGTATATTACGTTCAATATTTCGACTGTCGTTATGGAAGACGAATGTGAAACAAATTCGTCTTGCTGTGTGGCGATGGAATATGGAAAACATTGTCTTGTTTCCTGTGTACGACTTTGCTTTGCGTGTTTACTGTATACAGTGTGTAAAACTGTGTGATTACGGAATAAGGTGTCCTTTCTATTACGTACTTCACTGTCAATGGCTAAGGAACAACGTTCCCTGTCTACTAGGTACAATCTGCTCAACCGAATGGAATCAAACACCGTGTATCTGTACTCGACTTGCTCGACCGTATGCCCAAGGAAGGCGATGTCCTGCCTACTACGTACAGTTTGCTCTAGCGGGTGCTTGTGGAAGACAATGTACAGTGGATCGAGGGCCTCCCACACCGACAGCACGACGACGTCGAGGCCCACTTGGATGCACACGATGCCCAGCAGCTGGTAGTCCTTGATCACCTGCACACGGACATGCACACGGTTACCTTTCCGTTACTTGAATACAAAGGACGTACCGTTACTTGAATACCACGAACATCGATCTACCAAAATTTCAGTAACCTCAGTGGGTTTAGCGCGTACAGTTACATTTGGAGCACTAATATATATTGCTGTACCCAGAACTTTTTATACACACACACACGCGAGCACGCATAAACATAAAGCCACAAAGACACAAACACATAAACACGCAAAGACACAAAAGCAAAAAGCAATTTGCTGGGTGATATGACCTGATCAGACTTCTCACGAAATTCTTTTCTTTTTGCTAGCGCATTATTCCAGGACGCATACGTCTTTCTCTTCGAGACAACACATCACTTGACTATTTACCATTCTCTGGAACTTTTTGTTGGTGAAGATCTTGTGCACCCGCCAAGTCTTGCTGAACATGGCGCCGAATGCGAGAGAGAATCCCAGAGACAGTGTCCAGTTGTAGCACTGAAACGTGACGTCAGCTGTTGAGTACAGCTTACAAGGAAGACGTGCCTACGCGCAGTAAACCGCTACTGTTGTTGACGTTTTTGGCGGTTACGATGTTACGATGTTACGACGGACACGACTAAGGAAACAAATGTAGTAGTTGATTCCCAAAGAGAGCTATATTTAGGGGTATGATCCATAACTTTTCTGTCTGACAATATTGTGATAAAGGGAACGAACTCCACCGCTACGTATGTTGCTGCAGCTGTGGTGGTGGTGGTGGTGGTGGTGGTGGTGGTGGTGGTGGTGGTGGTGGTGGTGGTGGTGGTGGTGGTGGTGGTGGTGGTGGTGGTGGTGGTGGTGGTGGTGGTGGTGGTGGTGGTGGTGGTGGTGGTGGTGGTGGTGGTGGTGGTGGTGGTGGTGGTGGTGGTGGTGGTGGTGGTGGTGGTGGTGGCGGCGGCGGTGGTTGTGGTGGCGGCGGCGGCGGCGGTGGTGGTGGTGGTGGTGGCGGTGGTGGTGGTGGTGGTGGTGGTGGTGGTGGTGGTGGTGGTGGTGGTGGTGGTGGTGGTGGTGGCGGCGGTGGTTGTTGTGGGGGTGGTGGTGGTGGTGGCGGCGGTGGCGGCGGCGGCGGCAGCGGCGACGGTGGTGGTGGTGGTGGTGGAGGTGGTGGTGGTGGTGGTGGTGTTTTAATATTCTAGTTTTTGCTGCTGTTATTGCTGCTGCTGTTGCCTCTGCCGCTACTGCTGTTGTACTAGTTGTGCTACAACGATTTCAGTTGAACTGTAGGCGAGCTGTGACTACGTGACATCGATGACGAATACATGATCAGGAAAGTGTATCGTCTTGCTACACGTACCTTACACATGACGAGGCTGACTTCGAGAGACACCAAACCGCTGTCGATGCCACTGAATATGATGGCAGTGAACGCCAAGATGGCGCCCATCAGGATGACGTTGTTGAGGTTCGGACTGGACATCTTGATGTACTTCCGGTGGCGGTACCGGATGTTGAAGCAGAGGAAGAGGCACGACAACACGATCCCCAGGGCTGACAGCGTCGTCATCATGAAGAACAACCCGATCGATATCACCTGCGGAACGATCTTCTCCGTGATGGAGTCTGACGGCGGGTGTCCACCTGCGATCACGACCGGAACGGATTGTGCTAAATTTGAACATTCATATGATGTACATAAAGCAAAACAAAGCGTTCAATTTATACCGCGTCCTTCTAACAATCGTTACTCAGAGCTCGTTACACTCCCAGCAGACGTTACACTCCCAGCAGACGTTACACTCCCAGCAGACGTTACACTCCCAGCAGACGTGTTCATGCAAACACCATTTGAACTTCAATTGAAGCATCCAGCTACGATGCAAATGCCTCGCGAAAGCTGTTATAATTCCATCACTGTCTATTGCCATGTACTCGTTTATACAGCTGAGTGAGCTGAATCAACGCGGGATGAAATAAATTACCGAAGCTTCTAAACGGAAGCAAGAGGATTCGAACCCGGTTTCTCTTTATTGAGAGTCCGGCATCCACTGCCCTACGGCGCCCCACATATCGAATCATGGATGTCGTAGCCTTTCAGATCAGGACATTACAACTCGTGGACGTATCTTTTCATTGATATTTCCTGGTACAATATGGATCTGTAATGCGACATATGGCTAAGAATGTACACATGGTCGGTATTTAAACAAATGTCGACTAACAGAGCTGCCCCGTCGCAGCAATACTGTGCTAGTAATTATACAAAGGGTCCGAAGCTTCGGGTGTTGCCATGTCCGAATCTGCAATGTTCAAACA
>BSQZ01000040.1:2387598-2472598 GCA_033239005.1 Lamellibrachia satsuma
GTGATATCAACAAACAGTACGTTATTTCCGTTATGTAACGGCGAATTAACATTTGAGCATACTTTTCACTTCCGAAATTTGCAAATATACTGCTGGGCCGGTTTCACGAAGCATTCGTACTGTTTGAAGGAACTGATGCGGACGTTTGGCGCAGATTACCTAAATCACAACAATCACAGAAAACACGCAAATCGAAAAATCGCGTGTCTATGCCAACGCGCGTACTCGAAATGATTCAAACGTCAGCTTGATTCTCAGAACGAGGCTGCCGTGTGTCATCTGGTTTGGAATATCACGGTAACATGCTCTAGACCAATCAGGTAGTCATATTACTATGATATATGCATCCAGATATTACACGGAAACCTCGTTCGGAGAATCCTGTGTTAAACATACTTTTGTGAACGTCTAATGGATATCACCACAGCTAGCCGTTGTATAAAGCGTTATATTTAGTGTATTACTGTTTGATACTATGACGGTATATAATGGTATATGATGGTATATGATGGTAGTTTGATGAATGTGGTTCGGATGCTCAACGCGGATTATTAAGCATCTTGATTTAATGACCAAAACAGCGGTTCAACATTATATTTGGCTGTTGTTTAGTGATAACTAGCAACACTAGAAAACACAAACTCCAGACTGATTAACTACGATATTCTAGAAACAAGTCGCGTATATCATAATCACTGTGCCGAGAGCCATTTTCATGCAAAGGCATTGTTAAAATAAAATATGATAGCGACCAACCAAACACAAACACATTCTGAGTACTGAAATTTTTGGTCACACGCGAAACATCACCCAGTAATTCTCCAGTGAGAGATTGAAAGAAGATCCACCGTTGAAACAAGACAACGATACCTGACGCATGACAACGACAACTCACCTTGCCGGAGATTCCGGGGCTTTGCGAGAGACTGTTGGGGTTAGCATCTGCGGTGAAGTAACCCTGCACAGCCTCCTCCAGTTGCTTAACCGTGCAGTCGTGGATGTCAAGTGTGTCTTTCTTGGTCCACCACATCCTACTGTAGAAACCTGCCGAGATAAAGCAAGAGTCGTTGATGTTGAGCGAGCGCAGTGACAGAGAAACTGTTTCACACAGAAACCTGCCGAGATAAAGCAACAGTCGTTGATGTTGAGCGAGCGCAGTGACAGAGAAACTGTTTCACACAGAAACCTGCCGAGATAAAGCAACAGTCGTTGATGTTGAGCGAGCGCAGTGACAGAGAAACTGTTTCACACAGAAACCTGCCGAGATAAAGCAACAGTCGTTGATGTTGAGCGAGCGCAGTGACAGAGAAACTGTTTTACTCAGAAACCTGCCGAGATAAAGCAACAGTCGTTGATGTTGAGCGAGCGCAGTGACAGAGAAACTGTTTCACACAGAAACCTGCCGAGATAAAGCAACAGTCGTTGATGTTGAGCGAGCGCAGTGACAGAGAAACTGTTTCACTCAGAAACCTGCCGAGATAAAGCAACAGTCGTTGATGTTGAGCGAGCGCAGTGACAGAGAAACTGTTTCACTCAGAAACCTGCCGAGATAAAGCAACAGTCGTTGATGTTGAGCGAGCGCAGTGACATAGAAACTGTTTCACTCAGAAACCTGCCGAGATAAAGCAAGAGTCGTTGATGTTGAGCGAGCGCAGTGACAGAGAAACTGTTTTACTCAGAAACCTGCCGAGATAAAGCAACAGTCGTTGATGTTGAACGAGCGCAGTGACAGAGAAACTGTATCGTTACAGTGTTCAATTTCAATCAACTACGCTAATATTGGTCAATCACACGTGACACATTTTGTCCGAGTATGTTGTTATTAGTTCAAGTCACAACAATGCAAATACCTGATCATAATGATTTATCTAACGGTGAACAAGACCGAAACGATTCCAGTGAAACGTTGAATCTAACGGTAAGCTAACGGCGGACGTATGAGGCCGCCTGGAGGATTGGACGGCATGTTTATATAAGCGCATGTATTTGTTCTTTAGTATTATATTCAATAAAATCGAGTGATGTGCGTTTTAGCAGTCGGAGGCCCAAGCGAAGTAATTGTATACTAAATAATCAATTTGACAATGTGGCGTTTATAGCCGATCGGCTCCACCAATACAACTGTGAAATCATATATGTTTATTTGCATTTCTGCAGCTTTGCCACATTTCTGCAGCTTTGCTACATCCGTGATTTGACAAACATGTCGTTAGAAGACGTAATTCCTTTTTGTATTTACTTGATATGATTGTTTTTTATCAATGTTGCCTTTACTTTTTACACTTCATGCATTTCCCATTCAACATTTCATTGTAGATGTTGTTGTATGTGTATTAATGAGCTCGCAAAATTGCATTTAACAGGGCCAAATCCAATAGTTTCGTTCCCTATAACCTAACACGGAACCGTCAGCGTAATAAATATTCTGTTCGATTAATGGTGAAGAGAACAATCAATTCACTTTTCTAGCGACCGGCATACGGACGACTTCGAGAATAATACCGAACATTGCCATGTAATTGAGCAACACGGCCTCTCACCTCCGCCATTCAATACTCAATCACAATGTGTCAATATCGGTCCACTAGATGTCGCCCAATATATCTGTTTTACCTTTGACATTTTACGACCGGATATGAAACCGATCTGCCTAATCAGCGGAACAATCGTAGGCTGCCTTATAAACACCGAATGTATAGCGAATATACTGTTATCACCGCAGCCGCATGCGAACAGCGAGATCTATCAAGGATAGAGCCAATGAATTATGATTAAAGTGAACGGATCGGTACGATTCGTTTACCGTGATTGTAATGTGCTATTTCTATGCGCCGTGTCCGTTGGTTGGTGACTGTTCGATTAAACCAAACAAGCCATAAATATATATTTCCTTTCGTAACTGACTGATAAGGCAGGGTGGGCATTTGGGTTCATGTGGAAATGTATGTCACATGTGACGTGTGGTGCATTTGTCAGACATGCACTGGTATGCAAGAAATTTGTACAGTTCGCAATAGATATTGTATGGTTACGGACACTGTTACTCTACTGTTGCAAAGTGTGGTTACGGACACTGTTACTCTACTGCTGCAATGTGTGGTTACGGCACTGTTACTCTACTGTTCCAATTTGGGGTTGCGGACATTGTTAATCTACTGTTGCAATGTGTGATTACGGACAATGTTACTCTACTGTTGCAATGTGTGGTTACGGACACTGTTACTCTACTATTGCAATGTGTGGTTACGGACACTGTTACACTACTGTTGCAATGTGTGGTTACGGACACTGTTACTCTACTGTTGCAATGTGTGTTTACGGACACTGTTACTCTACTATTGCAATGTGTGGTTACGGACACTGTTACTCTACTATTGCAACGTGTGGTTACGGACACTGTTACTCTACTGTTGCAGTGTGTGGTTACGGACACTGTTACTTTGCTGTTACAATGTGTGGTTACGGACACTGTTACTCTTCTGTTGCAATGTGTGGTTACGGCACTGTTACTCTACTGTTGCAATTTGGGGTTGCGGACACTGTTACTCTACTGTTGCAATGTGTGGTTACGGACACTGTTACTTTGCTGTTACAATGTGTGGTTACGGACACTGTTACTCTACTGTGGCAATGTGTGTTTACGGCACTGTTACTCTGCTGTTGCAATGTGTGGTTACGTACACTGTTACTCTACTGTTGCAACGTGTGGTTACGGCCACTGTTACTCTGCTATTGCAATGTGTGGTTACGGACACTGTTACACTACTGTTGCAATGTGTGGTTACGGACACTGTTACTCTATTGTTGCAATGAGTGGTTACGGACACTGTTACTCTACTGTTGCAATTTGGGGTTACAGACACTGTTACTCTACTATTGCAATGTGTTGTTACGGACGCTGTTACTCTACTGTTGAAATGTGTGTTTACGGACACTGTTACTCTACTGTTGCAATTTGGGGTTACGGACATTGTTATTCTATTGTTGCAATGTGTGGTTACGGCACTGTTACTCTACTGTTGCAATGTGTGGTTACGGACACTCTTACTCTACTGTTGCAATTTGTGGTTACGGATACTGTTACTCTACTGTTGCAATGTGTGGTTATGGACACTGTTACTTTGCTGTTACAATGTGTGGTTACGGATACTGTTACTCTATTGTTGCAATGTGTGGTTACGGCACTGTTACTTTGCTGTTACAATGTGTGGTTACGGACACTGTTACTGTGCTGTTACAGTGTGTGGTTACGGACACTGTTACTCTATTGTTGCAATGAGAGGTTACGGACACTGTTACTCTACTGTTGCAATTTGGGGTTACATACACTGTTACTCTACTGTTGCAATGTGTGGTTACGGACACTGTTACTTTACTGTTGCAATTTGGGGTTGTGGACACTGTTACTCTACTGTTGCAATTTGGGGTTATGGACACTGTTACTCTACTGTTGCAAATTAGGGTTACGGACACTGTTACTCTACTGTTGTAATGTGTGGTTACGGACACTGTTACTCTACTGTTGCAATTTGGGGTTGCGGACACTGTTAATCTGCTGTTGCAATGTGTGGTTATGGACACTGTTACTCTACTGTTGCAATGTGTGGTTACGGACACTGTTACTTTGCTGTTACAATGTGTGGTTACGGACAATGTTACTCTACTGTTGCAATGTGTTGTTACGGACACTGTTACTCTACTGTTGCAATTTTGGGTTACGGACACTGTTACTCTACTGTTGCAATGTGTGGTTACGGCACTGTTACTCTACTGTTGCAATTTGGGGTTGCGGACACTGTTACTCTACTGTTGCAATGTGTGTTTACGGACACTGTTATTCTACTGTTACAATGTGTGGTTACGGACAATGTTACTCTACTGTTGCAATGTGTGGTTACGGACACTGTTACTTTGCTGTTACACTGTGTGGTTACGGACACTGTTACTATACTGTTATAATGTGTGGTTACTGACATTGTTACTCTACTGTTGCAATGTGTGGTTACGGCACTGTTACTCTACTGTTGCAATGTGTGGTTACGGACACTGTTGCTCTACTATTGCAATGTGTGGTTACGGACACTTTTTCTCTACTGTGGCAATGTGTGGTTACGGACACTGTTACTCTACTGTTGAAATGTGTGGTTACGGACACTGTTACTCTACTGTTGCAATTTGGGGTTACGGGCATTGTTACTCTACTGTTGCAATGTGTGGTTACGGACACTGTTACTCTACTGTTGCAATGTGTGTTTACGGACATTGTTACACTACTGTTGAAATTTTGGGTTGCGGACACTGTTACTCTACTATTGCAATGTGTGGTTACGGACACTTTTACTCTACTGTTGCAATGTGTGGTTACGGACACTGTTACTCTACTGTTGAAATGTGTGGTTACGGACACTGTTACTCTACTGTTGCAATTTGGGGTTACGGGAATTGTTACTCTACTGTTGCAATGTGTGTTTACGGACATTGTTACACTACTGTTGAAATTTTGGGTTGCGGACACTGTTACTCTACTGTGGCAATGTGTGGTTACGGACACTGTTACTCTATTGTTGCAATGTGTGGTGTTAACACCGAGAAATGTCGCTAAAATGTAAACTTGCGGAAGCAGTACACGGTCTAGCATGACAATTACACAGTCGTGTGGCGCAACGTGTTAGAAGTATCACTTGCCTGTGATGATCCACACGTACTTCGGGCCGTACATCTTCTCTTTGTACGCCTCGCAGAAGATCACGCGCGCCTTATTCTCGTAGAAGTTGCCGACAATGATCCTCACGCCGTGGCGCTATTGTAACACACCAGGAAGAGCAACATGACAGCGAATGGATATGATCTTCACGCTGGGGCGCTATTGTAGCATACAAGGAAGAGCAACGTGACAGCGAATGGATATGATCTTCACGCTGTGGCGCTATTGTAACATACAAGGAAGAGCAACGTGACAGCGAATGGATGTGATCCTCATGCTGTGGCACTATCGTAACATACAAGGAAGAGCAACGTGACAATGAATGGATATGATCCTCACGCTGTGGCACTATCGTAACATACAAGGAAGAGCAACGTGACAATGAGTGGATATGATCCTCACGCTGTGGCACTATCGTAACATACAAGGAAGAGCAAAGTGACAATGAATGGATATGATCATCACGCTGTGGCGATATTGAAGCAAACAATGAATAGCCACGTTACATGGAATGTGTGAAGACTGACAATAGTTTCCCCAGATGTTACAATAAATATACGAATCCAAAAAAGTGGCAGTCAGACATCTAGTTATTCAACAGCACATATTTATGCAACTAATAAAGAAATATTTATTCGCACATTAAAATGACAACTACTTCAACCCAACACCGTGATATATTATAAAATTTATGCTGCAAATATAGTTATCTGGATCTGGAAAATTACTCAGCAAAGTCCTACTAGGATATTGTGCTGGTGGTTTATTTCAGGTTTCCTTCTCTAGAATTAGTGAGTCCATGGCAGGTTTTTTTCATTTCCTTGCGTGGGATATTTTACTTCCCGTTGCATAGACACCAGACAGAACGGGCCAACGGCTTTTGGTGTCTCTTCCGAAATGCTAAACGTGTTGCGAAATTAGATCAAAGACCAATGTTGAAAAAATTATTTTGCAGAATTTAGATGTGTCGTGACAGCGTGAATCCGCAGACAGCAACAGAGCGTAAACCCACGCTACCGACCATTACAATATATACTACCAGCAGTGACACTGCAGAAACACGCGATGCGAGGACCGCGGGGTCTACTGACTTCAAACGCCACCGTAGGAAGGCGCGCGACAATGCGATCCGCCGTCGGGGCTGTGCCCGTTCAAGCGTCGCCGCTTGGAGCAACGCATCTCGGCGCCGACTGTCGGTAGCAACGTCGCGTCGAACACACGCTAATGCCTCGCCATCTTCGTGACGCGTCTGGTTACGACAAGCATGTCGTGGTGCTAAATCCCGTCGAACCATTTCTTGGCTTGATGGACGACCTCCTGCCAGAGTCTTGCACAACATTGTACAGTTCCTGTGCCTGAGCCTGTGTTCTGCTGTGGAGGGGAAATTGTAGCGAAGCGAGAATAACGGGTTCTCAAACTTTCTCAGCTTAAGAGATAAGCCCCTCCCCCCCCAATGTCCGCTTTCTGACCGAGGCCCCCATTCAACCATTTGAGTTGTGTGGTTCACGCGTAATATGCTATACTAACGTCCTACTCCCTGTAGTGTGTGTTAACCGGACCCGAAAAGTATGGCAGTTGTGTGTGTAAGCCAATTAACCATTGGAGCAAAAAGTGTGGTTGCAACTTCATAGTAGATGTTTTCTCGTGTTTGGAATAACATCTCATAGCAAGTTTCCGGGACGTGAGTCTCCAGGACAATCGAAGCATACCTGGTCGCAACAGGTGGATGGATCGAACAGCAATGATTGATTATAATTCCGTATGCCGGGCACCCGTAAGAGCAAAGGCGCCGCGTCGGCTTCGGCGCCGGAAGTTGAGCAGCCAACGCTAATGCAGCGAGGCGTTGGCGTTCACATTGTGGCGTGAGAGACGATCGATCAATCAAGTGACAGCGGCGACGCGCGAGATGTTACTCGCCGCGTCACGTGAGCAGCCACTCCGTCCGTTCACGCTCCACTGCACAAGGTTTGTTATCAGCGTTTTGCTCGTGGTATTTCTAATGAGCCGCCAACTGTTTGAACAGCTGCAATCTTTCTGCACTTTCGCCTATTTTTCTATAGGGTGTTCGTGCATGCATATATGCGTGTTTGAGAAGCGTTCTCATCTGATGAATATCTATATTTGTCAGTGTCTAAAATTTTTATGCATGGGTTTAATGCTCATTTTCCCCCTAAATTATTACTGCACAGCAGATATAAGGCCCATCGTTTCACGGGCCCCGTCTAGAGAAAATTAATTATTCAAGAAGCTAGAGGTCCCAACATAGGGCTACAAGTGCACGATATTTGTTAGCAGTGAAACGCTATTAGCCGACGAGACTAATACAGCTCATTGCATACAATAAGATAAACGTGACATTATGCAAGTAAATACAACGACCCCAGGCAATGTCTGGACTAGTGCCATGCTTATTAAATATACAGTTATCTTACGTTCAAATACATGAATGTCATTGGAAATATGACGTTAACTTGTGTTTATATCCAGGCATGAGCCAGTCAATATTAATCGGGCAGTAGACAAATTCGGATGTTAACAATGTTCCATATATAACGGAATAATCTTCGACAATGACACCATCCCCATTATTGCTTGATTTCACCCTCGTCTCATTCTTTCGATGCTTGGACAATTTCGTTCACCCCACGTCGCTCCAGTTCACCCAACTGTGTAATGAGTACACGTGCGGGCTATAGACAGTGGTGGACATGTGAACGAACAGTCTTCGAACAATAGTGGCAGCGAGGCTGAATGCTTACTACAGAAATCGAGTTGGCGTTGGAATGAGCAGGTCTGCCAGGGTGAAGTGTAGAGTAGAGTTGGTGTTGGAATGAGCAGGTCTGCCAGGGTGAAGTCGCGTCGTAAAGCGCTTTGAACAGTCCCACAGACTGGACACCGCGCTATATAAGAACATACCTTTCCCTTTACTCATCTCACGAAACTCATTAAAATGAATAAATGTACACCCCTTGACATACTGGACTTTGTGTCTAGATTTGTCAACACCGGTGCCTTGCAAGTACTCACCTTGAGATTTCGTACTTTCTCGCGGGGGTCATTTGAAAAACTTTCTGATGTGAGTATTTCGATGCCGTGGGAGGGTGCCTTTCCCAGGAAGTCACTTGTCGTCTGGGGATAAACATTGCAGATTGGAGCGATACCACTAAGAGAAGAATGCTACGTTATCTAGGATACACTTTAGACTACTAGAATTACGCCAGCAAAACGCGATTACACGCGTCGAAGTGAGTGACCATATTCAAAAGGCATCATGGATATGTCAAATAAATTTTAGTTAACTAATTCAACCCCGTGGATCTAACCAGACGAGACAGTGTCTACAATGTGGTTGGCCCCGGACGCATTAGTCTAATCAAACGAGTATTTAAAATGTCACCAAACACGTAACCGACGTAGACGGAAATGCCGAGAGAACAGCATTGACCAGACATATGGGGTATTTCGTGACATGACTTTTTGTTATGAATATAAATGTGAAACGTCTACACACAGAAATGTCATACCGCATCATATATTCACTGGTATCCCATATCGCACATTTACGCTTACTCGTCTTGCCCCATGCAATGTTAGACATAGATCAAGTTTATGAAGCACTCACCAGTGCGAAGAGTTCCACTTGTGCCTCCGTCAAAGTCCCAACCTTCTTCCAATCGAACGCTTTTAGCAAGGATATCTTGGCCGGGTTGAAGGACGACTCCGGGGGGAAGACTCGGTAGAACTTCTGATACTTGCTCTTGTCCGACAGCGCCGGACTGGCGCTGGAGTACGATAACTGAAAGTGAAAGTGTCGTATGCGATCCGAGTTATCGCAGACGATTTCGCATTGACGCGACGTATATTTCAGCGTGTTAAAATATATAGCGTAGGAGGATGCGTTCTTACGAGATATTATTTTGTATCATCATCATCATAATCGTTATCATTATCGCCATCATCATTATCACCAACGTCATAGTTATCAACATCATCGCCATCATCATATGTAAAACTTTGTCGAACCTGCTAAAATTAATCCATTGCATGCCATAGAAATTACATTTAAACAATGAAGCATATAGCGTATGACGAAACAATTGAATGAACTTTATGATAAAAGTAATCTGGTTGTTAGATATGATTACCTAATGGGCGACGACAAGAACTACCGCCACCAGCCGTCATATTAATAATTGTTTTAATGTGTTTCTCTCTTTTCTATATTGCAATGGGTCAGAAAAAATAAATTTTCAGAAGATATTTCGTTTAGACCCATTTGTTCCGATCTCCTTTATGTCTTAGGCTTGTCCCGAAATTCATTTAAAAAATTAATTCTGCAACATTGAAACAAATGTTGCACACAACATGAAGTAAAATTAGCATATTAATGCTTTAGAGTTGTCTATAGAGATACATGTACCGTTAAGCCCTACAACGCAATGCTTAATTTGCCTAACAGACAGAAGTTTATCGAAAGTTCGATCCGGATCAGCTAAACTTTATTTTATTTACTGTTGAGATACCGATTGTTCCAGTTATGCTATATATATATATATATATATATATATATATATATATATATATATATATATATATATATATATATATATATATATATATATATATATATATATAGATACCTCCATGCACAATCTGGATTAATCCGAACTGTTTTGGACCGGAATACATGACAACTACCACAAATCAGCTTAAATCAAAGATACGTTTTCCTTGCTACCTGTCCACAGAATGTGCAATCAAATTACAACAGTTGTAATATGTGTTAGTTCGCACAACAATGCACCACGCAGAAACAATATTGGGACAAGCCTGTGTTACACATATATCTTCTGCCAGTGCTGTGCTATCAGTGCTGTACTGTCAGTGCTGTACTGTCATTGCTGTGCTGTCAGTGCTGTACTGTCAGTGCTGTACTGCCAGTGCTGTACTGCCAGTGCTGTTCTGCCAGTGCTGTACTGCCAGTGCTGTGCTGACAGTGCTGCACTGCCAGTGCTGTACTGCCAGTGCTGTGCTGTCAGTGCTGTGTTGCCAGTGCTGTACTGCCAGTGCTGTGCTGTCAGTGCTGTTCTGCCAGTGCTGTACTGCCAGTGCTGTGCTGTCAGTGTTGTGTTGACAGTGCTGTACTGCCAGTGCTGTGCTGTCAGTGCTGTGTTGCCAGTGCTGTACTGCCAGTGCTGTGCTATCAGTGTTGTACTGCCAGTGCTGAACTGCCAGTGCTGTACTGTCAGTGTTGTACTGCCAGTGCTGTACTGCCAGTGCTGTGCTGCCAGTGCTGAACTGCCAGTGCTGAACTGCCAGTGCTGTACTGTCAGTGTTGTACTGCCAGTGCTGTACTGTCAGTGCTGTACTGCCAGTGCTGTATTGTCAGTGCTGTACTGCCAGTGCTGTACTGTCAGTGCTGTACTGCCAGTGCTGTGCTGCCGAATTCGATTAACCAAGCAATGTTTACTACTGTTTTTTAACAACGAACGCTGCATGGCATTTGGCGTCGGGTCGATGGGGCTGACTAACTGGAAGGAGTTAAAAAAACATCGCTTTTGACATTAGCTTTGTTGGCCCCATCGCTGCTTATAATTAAATTCCACTCACTAATCGTATTAATTAAACGCCAAACATACGTCACGCAATTTGTACTCGTTGCCGACGGAAATTAAATAAATATTCGAACTTCTTATTGAGAGAGTAATGAAATTAATTCTGAACATTTCCTCTCCTTGAGTTCCCCTAAGTTACAATCTGTCATACGGCGACAAAAAGAAGAAAGTTCTTGGACACCTGCACGCGACTGTATACCGGACATCCGTTTTAGGGTCTTGTCCATACTAACACATATGTATTAAACGATGTTAATTCGGCCCGTCTTCTGGCAACACTAGACCCGCAACTGCATGTAATTAACATGTACTAAGTAATCATATAAGTTTCAAGAAGAGATTGATGTACTCCTTTGTCTGGAGTGGTGTTCAGTATGGCAGTGTGTTTTGGACACTCGAGAATGAGGTTGAAAAACGTATATTCGCATTCGAGATGTGGGTAGGGTGCTGAATGGTCATAGTAAACAGAACACAGTGAAAGGCAAACATCTGGGTCAGATGTTAAGAAGGGATTAACGAAGAAGACCGTCTGCTATGTTTCATTAAGATGAGAAAACTGGCTAAGGTCGGCCATTAGTAAAGGATACCAGATAGTCTGGTACTTTCAGCATAGAAGGGGAACTGCCGGATTGACAACATCAAACATCGGACGGATGGTGGACTCGAAGTGACTAGAGAGACTGCAAGGAGACGCCAACGGCCTAACTGAGGCCAGGGCTGCACAAGAAGAACTAATCGTGTTGATAATGTATGTCATGTAAACTGCTTTCATTTTCCACACCAAATGAAGTACACGAAAAAGCTACGGTCTAATGAACACGCGTGAAGCAGTATCCGATTTCTTCATGTCCATTCGAGGAGCAGTTAAATTAATTATTAAAAATGTTTACCGTCTTCAATTTCCCGAAGCTGTAACTCCAAATATGTTGGTGCAAACGTACGATGTCGTTAGATACTCGCATACGGTAGGCTACTGAAAACAATTCAAGGCATGATGTCGCTGTATATGAAACTATCAGCACGATAAACGGTATCAGCACGATAAAGGGTATCATGCGTTAGCATTGTACTTGACAAACAATTGTATTAAAGTCTGAAGTAGCAAAACGTGTTTCTTGTTGCACGAAGCATTTGTTTCGATCTTAAAAAATCACGTCATAAACTGGTGTATAATATCCTTATTCAACGTGTGCTGATTTAGTTCGACACGTAGCCCTTACATAACTAAAGACTAAACATGCCAGACCGAGTCGTGGGCATTGTGGCGTCGCCTCGCATCAACCTGACAAATTGGGCGTCTTTGTTTTAGTCTAGAATAAATGGCAGCGATTGCAGAAAAGTGGCACAGAATAAGGTCGATTCAAATATAAGCGTGGTCCGGTGGGTCAGCCGTCGCGTTATTAACACTAACACCGCGGAGAACCAGTAAGCCGCTCAGTAGTTGTCAAATATATGTGTTAGTTGGTGCAAGAACATACCAAGGGTAACCAACGAACCAGCAATCAGTCGTCTGTGTTAGTTGGTGCAAGAACATACCAAGGGTAACCAACGAACCAGCAATCAGTCGTCTGTGTTAGTTGGTGCAAGAACATACCAAGGGTAACCAACGAACCAGCAATCAGCTGTCTGTGTTACTTGGTGCAAGAACATACCAAGGGTAACCAACGAACCAGCAATCAGTCGTCTGTGTTAGTTGGTGCAAGAACATACCAAGGGTAACCAACGAACTAGCAATCAGTTGTCTGTGTTACTTGGTGCAAGAACATACCAAGGGTAACCAACGAGCCATCAATCAGTCGTCTGTGTTAGTTGGTGCAACGACATGCCACGGGTAATCAACGAACAAGCACTCAGTTATATGTGTTAGTTGGTGCAATAACAGGAAATAATTCATTAGTCATAAAGTATTTGTGCTAGTTGTATATGCAACAATGGACCGCTTGGAACCAACAAACTAGTATTAATTGGCGGAAAATCAAGCCAGCTATATGCCGATTTTCACAACCAACGCTTCACTAACGACGCCTAGCGACGTGATGTGTTAACAAACAGCGCATCACGTTTTTTTAGTTGTGCCAATGTTGGGCCGACTGCTTAAGTAATTAACTTGCACTCGCTAATCGTTTTGTTGGCAATCAATGTCACGCAATTCGAATTACATTTCAACGGGATATGACGTGCATGGTGAAATTAGCGGTTTGCGAAAAACTAAAGCTAAACGGGGTAGGACAGAGTCATTACTTATTGAAAGCATAATTCAATTAATTATCAGAATTACCGCGTTTAGATTTCCCCGAAGTTGCAACTCGAGAAACGCCAACGTAAAAGCATAATATCCTTAGACACTCACACGCAATAGGATGTTTAGCACATTAGGATGTTCAAACCTAAATATGGATAGCCCCTTCGTACGGAAACATTAGTTGGAAAGACGAAATTACATGCTGACAACTGTTATCGGATATTTGGTGCAATTTAAGTATCAACTCGTACAATGTGTCGTACTTACTATTTGAAACAGTTTGTATACGTATTAATTTGATATTTTCCGTGATAATGTGATTAACAACTAACGTGGAAGGTGCAAACGTGGTGCAAGAATATACATTCCTTAATAGATGAATAATGTATGACGTGACATTTCGCTGTAACTTATAAAGTTCTGCGCTAAACGTTCGATACTTCAATCAGACTGCAGTCAAGGCGCGAATGCGTTTCCTTCACGTGTACATCAACGACTGTCTATAACAACCTAGCACCGGGGAAATGCGTGGGATGCTTACAAAAAGAGGGATATATTAAACCGAAGGCCCGTTCACACGAGCGATTAGTTGTCCGATTGATCGGGCGACACAGCCTCGCCCAACTAATTGGACAAATCGTTTCTTATTGCTTTCAAGAAACGATGCTTCCAATATACTGAGCGTCAATGTGTCGCCCGATCAATCGGACAACTAATTGCTCGTGTGAACGGGCCTTGAGGAATGATTTAGCCTTATGGTAATATTCACGAGAACAGGTTATTTGTATGCTGGTGTGTCCACCAGGTTATTTTTTCTTGTATATTATGCAGAGCCTAGTGTCTGTCGTGCAGTCTGTGCCTGTTAGGTCATTAAAGACCATGCCCATGTTGGCTCTGCACAGCCACTGCCGTAACATGGCCGGTTGAAGCTGCTTTTGCTTAATTGTTATGTCTTAATGTAGTTGGATAAACGCATTGAAGAACCGTAAGCAAGCGACTCCAGGTTACCTCTCAACGGGGCATTATAAAATCACGTATGGATATATCTAAAATTTTACATCGAAATATTGGTACACAGTACATCTCAAAAATGTATTATCACAACAGGAAAATCAATTTGTTACGTTATGTGTCTATTATGTGACGTTTTACATTGGACGTGATCATTTATAACTATTATTATTACAGGGTAGTTGTTTTTCACGGTATTATTAGTTTTTATAATGTATCGCATCTGAGACCGAATAGTTAATAATGATAATAACTTTGCTAATATTTTATGAGACGTTAAATAAAGACTTTAAAGTATAAAAATATCTCGCATGTGTTTACCAAGATGGGTTTTCCTGCATGCAAAGTTTCACCGTAATCCAACAAACATTTGTTTGTGCCAACGAACAAAATGAAACAAATGAAAAAAAGAGGTGAAAACTGAGGAAACCTCAAAGACGTTCCGTTAATAATAATCATTATTATTATATGTTACGCGACGCTATACAACTAACCAATCTTAAGTCGAATTGTTTGCAGATGTACAGCTCGGGTCACGAAAACCCGACCGGAATGAATGACTTCTTGTTTTCGCGATATCGCATCCATACATATTTGAACAGCTTATTGATGCGTGAAGAGAAACGGGAAGGAAATGGTTCTTCCAATATCATAACCATCCAATGTTTAAGACAACATTTAATTTGGTCGCAATTGAGTGAACAATGCTGTATGTGTAAGACGCATTTGAATTGGAATCGCCAAGCCAATGCAGTTCCTGCAGAAAATATGTGTTGCGCGCACGCAAGTAATGACGGGTGCGACGTGCAGCTGAGTTGCAGCCAGTTGAAGAACGTAGACTTACTGGTTGTTCGACCTCTCTAAGCCGCCTATCATACAGCAATGTTGTCTCTGCGGCCGAGAAGCCACAACCACGTGGGCTAGCATCGCAACGTGGACGCAGCAGTCGCACATATATCACACAGCTCGTATCAGCGCCTTAAAACGCAAACATGTTCAACGCTTCAGCGAGCCGGCGCTATCTAAACGACGGAATCTCGTGCGCTCACCTCCGACCGCGCACTGATAATCACCCTTTGACCTACCACACCCTGTCGGTGTCAGATGTTGCAACGAAGTGCACCTATCGAGACTACGTGTCTATGATTGTCACAACCCGGGAGTAGTCTGTTTGCCCATGGGAGGGACTAATCTGACGATCAGACAATTACAAGTCAGTGAATTGTGCCTGGCCCACTGGGCCAATAAAAGGTATTATTTCTACCGCGAGTAGTATATGAAACGTTGTTACGATGTCTTCATTTAAGAGCATCTACTATCGTTGAATAACTTAATAAATAATTAAATATATCATTCTTGGTCGCATAATGAAGAATTACAAAAGTTGTATATCAAAATGAAAAGTGTCATGCAAAACCGAACTGTGACATAATCAGGTATACATTTCCATATAACTAACGTGTTTTTTACAACATTAATTATTTGTTTTTGTTTTTTTGTCTCCTGCGTGTACAATTCTTGCTAGTGCAAAACCGTAAAATAACTGTACAAATTGTGTTTTGCAAAATGTTCTTGAATTTAGTTCTCTCGGCTAAATTCGACAACATTTTGCACAGATTATTGCTGTCATACTGCGCGCACGGTATAGTTAGTCCGCGAAAGGTTATAGTGTTACCCCGTGTTGGATATTTAATTTCCCCCGGGATATACACCTTGTAGATGGGACCACCGTCTGTTGACGTCCCATCCGGGAGGCAAAGACAAATCTCGCGTTGATCTCGCGCTAAGTCTCACCTGCACGAGGTTCCACAGATGTGACGCGATTGCCGTCGCCTCGCTAACGGCTGAGCAGCCGGCGCCAAGCACCATTAGTTTCGTAGTTGGTTTGTAGAGCTGGTTGTAGAGGGCGTTCGTCCCGACGCCAGCGTCACACTGCGGATAAAAGACAGACGTTTAGCGACACATTGCAAAAACATTATCCGGGTTACAGGGAATTCGGTGATTTTCATTGGCTAACTGATACGCAGAGCTAGTTTGGGGTTTCGTATAATTAAAATGTCAAAATTCTCTCAATGTGTTGTTCTCAAAGTACATGTATCTGAATTAACAATGTTAAACATCAGGTTTTAGTCGTTATTGCTGTAGTCTATTTATCGTGACAAATTGCATAACACGGGAGTTTGACAGATCAATCAATATTCCAATGAAAAACATTATATTTACTCTTTAAATGTGACGACTTGTTGATCTGTCGTGTATTACCGTACAGCTATCTTTATATATGTCGTAAAACTGGCAAATTTGATTTCATCACAAAATCGCGTATTTTCTACACGGTTAAGACACGAAAGAAGATCAGAAGAAGATGTAAACAACCTGGATAGTATTACATCCAGTGTTGTAATGTTCCCATATCAATGGCAACGTCCCGTAAAATGGTCGTTCCGTTAACCAATGGAAATCTTTGCACAATCCCTTTAACGACACATCGCAGTAACATTATCACGACAAGCACAGCTATGTTAACAGACAATGTCCACAACACTCATCGTGTTTGCACACCGCACCACACGACGAACACACTTGGTGAAAAAACACTATAAAAAGGATTGGATTAGACGAAGCACTTTGGTCTGATTACAAAGCCGAATTGACAAACCAGTTTGATTGCCGAGCGCTCGTTTCGTGATTGCGTTGGACAAATGGTTGCCTCACGTATTAATCTCGATTTTATTTCGGTTGTTTGAGTATCCCATTAATTGCGAGATGACGTCATCTAATTTCGTATTTCACATAAAATGACATAATGTACGTAGTTTACGTTTAGTAATGTTTGACAGATATTAATTTTACAGCTAGTTCAGCCAACTGAATAATTGTTCGTCCTCGCGAGCAATTAATGTGTTTTGACACGCCGTGGAGTTTTTTGGTATTCAGAGATATATGTGTTGCGCACACGCAAGTAATGACGGGTGCTACGTGCAGCTGAGTTGCAGCCAGTTGAATAACGTAGACTTACTGGTTGTTCGACCATTCTAAGCCGCCTATCATACAGCAATGTTGTCTCTGCGGCCGAGAAGCCACAACCACGTGGGCTGGCATCGTAACGTGGACACACGTTACGATGCACGTTACGTGGACGTACGTACGTATGTAAGTATGTATGTGTGTATTTATGTATGTATGTATGTATGTATGTATGTTTGCATACATGCAAAATGGATGGATGGATGGATAGATGGATGGATGGATGGATGGATGGATTGATGGATGCATGTATGGATGGTTATACATACTTACGTACGTACGTACGTATGTATGTAAGTAAGTAAGTGCGTACGTGTGTACGCATAGTATGTATATGTGTATATATATATATATATATATATATATATATATATATATATATATATATATATATATATATATATATATATATATATATATATATGTATATATATATATATATATATATATATATATATATATATATATATATATATATATATATATATATATATATATATATATATATATTATCTTCACCCGATGCAGCAACCGCAACAACAATAACAACGAACTTGACAACGTCAAAGTAACTGTAACGTTTACAACAACCGACCACACTCACTTCGTTCAAAAGCAAACAAAGTATAGATTCGTGTATTTCTCAATGATCACATAGTGTTCATATTCTCACTTGGGTTTATCTGTCAATGTCTTCGGCTTGTGCGCGCTGTCTAGGTATTTGGTAAATTGATGTACGTTTAAAAACGTCAGTGCATGCTAAATTGGCCGTGTCTAGACGCAGTAACGTGAAACGTGTTTTCAAAGACGCGAATATATACAAAAAGTCACAGTGGAAAAGTACAAGCTAACCTTGCCGACTTGAAACGAGCAAAACCTATCCTAGAATCAATTGACGATCAATCCTATATCTTCGGGGCATCCTAACAGAAACTTCCGCACGTAATCCCCCGTACTACTGAACGGCTACAACACACACATGCACACACGCACACGCGCACGCGCACGCGCACGCACACGCACACGCACACGCACACGCACACGCACACGCACACACGCACACACATATATATATACATATATATATATATATATATATGTATATATATATATATGTGTGTATATATATATATATATATATATATATATATATATATATATATATATATAAGATCTAGGCAAGGCGTGGAGGACGTGATACAGGCTTATGTAAGTAATCACCTAATGCACGTTGTAAAACGTGTTTGACGTATAAATTTGCTGAATTGAAGCAATCACCTGAATAATGCACCGAGCAAACGCATGTCATCAACTGAGCTGTAAATGTGAACGTCAAAACGTTTCGCAGAGATAGCAGTCGTCCACAAGGAAACGATAATTGCGCTTTAACGGCGCTGCGGGCCTCGCGTAAACGTCGCCGTCGACCGGCGCGTTGTTGTCGTAAATCAGGCCTTCGAAGGGAAATAACACGTTCACGCCACACCAGTTCGGTCATCTCGTCCAACCACTGATATCTAAAAGTCTTTACAAGCTGTACATAGTTCTCTCTCTCTCTCTCTCTTTGTCTCCCTATCCCTCTCCCTCTCCCTCTATCTCTCTCTCTCTCTCTCTCTCTCTCTCTCTCTCTCTCTCTCTCTCTCTCTCTCTCTCTCTCTCTCTCTCTCTCTCTCTCTCTCTCTCTCTCTCTCTCTCTCTCTCTCTCTCTCTCTCTCTCTCTCTCTCTCTCTCTCTCTCTCTCTCTCTCCCTCTCTCTCTCTCTCTCTTATGAATGTTCCACAGACACCACACACGCACACGCACACGCACACACACACGCGCGCGCACACACGCACACACGCACACACGCACACATGCGTTTATCCTCAACAATTCCATACAATACTGTTGCACGTGCACGTTGCTGCGCTTTTTCCAAAGCAGCTACGATTGAGCTGGAGTGCAGTAGGATTTTCCTGAATGGTTTCTCAGTAATCGCACACTTTTTAAATGGACGGCAGCATTTCCGCTATTCATTTACTTTTTCAATACGGAAACATTAACTTTAGCTTGATTAATGACAGCAGAATAACGAAGAACGCTAATCTGACATCACATCTTGCGATTGCGGCCCACCGGACTTCGGATCTAGTCCGGACTGACTTCCTCGCGGGTCCGCGGCTTATGGAGAAGAACGCTGTCGACGTCATCAAATTGGACAACGTCAATAAACCCCAGATAACGGGCAACATTTCAGTGCCGAAACGGGAGGAATTAAGCGCTACAATATATCCGCGTATTTCTGTCGCTAACTGCTGTGCCTGTGCGCGCGAGACGCGATTTTCAGAGTAAAATGTCGCACAGAGAAGATGGCGTCCGTTTCTTGCTTGAAGGATCATCAATCTGACTTACTCGTAATCTCGCTATGACGTACAAGACCGTTTAGTGCGTCTTGTGAATGAGACTAGACGTCATTTAAGCACCGTTTTTGGTATTCCCATTTGTCCACGTGCGCTTGCATTTGATTGTACTGATGTGTAATCATGTGTACGGATTGTCAGTGCTCTGTGCGTTCGTTTGGCCAGCGGCTTGTCGAAAGTCCAACAATTATTCCTTATCAAAGATCTGTAAAAAAAGTATTTTTAAACACATTCCAGTAATTGGTTGGTAATGTGTTTCATTCATTTATCATCCTCTGTGAGAATAAATATTTTATATCCAATATGCACTGTACTTTTACTCGCCCTACTTCGTAGCGTGTACTTCGTTTATACTTTCCATACTGTTGAACGAAAACATACTCTCATCAATATACTCAAAACCGTTCAATATTTTGTGAAACTTCCATTTAGTTTGTTTTTGTCTCTTCATTGTTCCAGACACGTGATGCTCTGTCATGGCTTCTACGATTTGTATTCCAACTGATGACTACCTCCGTTACCCGAGGACACTTATATCTCAGGTCAGGTGCGATGTGACAACCACACGGTTGTGATATTACGTCGAAGTAATCAATCTATTTAATTTACCTAAACATACAAAATAATGAAATTGGAAGAGGGGTGAAACGAAACCGACCGAAGCGTACAGTACCAGCCTCTCAGTCTGCTGGACCCGCATCAGCAATCCTAAGATAAACGATATGCTCCTGAGTGGTCTTGCCGCAAATAGAGAACGAAAGGCCCAACGTTCTTTATTGAGATAACGAAACGCAGCTATTTAGATATGCACATTAACAAACAGCTGTTCCTACTAAAATTAGATGTTGTTCAGTCGCGGTGAGCTAAGTAGTTACTTATGTTCACGTATCGTTATGTGGTCCGAACTCGTCATAAATTGCACGTCGTATCTTCGCTTTTTCAGCAGAGTAATGCCAAAAGATAGCTTTGCGACAGTGCTGGCCTTTCCTACAGGGAGACTTTCCACTTGATCCCACAACACACCAAATACCCTGTGTCTGTGATCTCGGTCAAACTGGGTGGTGTTATCCGCGAGATTCGAGAACAAAGAGGGAAACAAACACACAAACGCCAAACGCATTTATTTTCGCTCAACGCATGGAATGACTGGACTTTCATATTTTAGTGGCGATGACTGGTGGGCACTTGTCGTCTACGCGATACACTGAACCGACTCCCATTCAAACAATTCCAACGACTCCAGAGAGTGCCGAACTGGGCCCGCCTCGTGGGTGGTGCCTCGACGTTCTGCCGCGCGACGCCGCTACCGAGAGGTCCTAGTCCTCGTACACAGAGCACTCAGTTGGTGTGCACCGGACTACGTCGCCAACTAAGTCACCCGACATCTGTTATCTAGATCGTTGCGCTCGAGTGAACTTAATCTGCTTTATATCCCGCAAATTAAATGGAATTAGGGAGACCGATCGTTCGGCATCGCAGCCCCGACATTATGGAATCTGTTGCCACAACATCTGACATTAACAGGACTTTCAGAAGATGTTTTTAAAGCACAGTTAAATACACATTTTTTTTAATAGAACATTTTGAACATTTTATACGGCGCCACGAGCAGTGACTGTTGGACTGGCGCCTTATAAATTTTACGGTTGATTGATAGACTGAAAGAGTATTAAAAAGGGTGAAACGGTATGTTCTTGCATAGCGTGGTATGCAGTCATTGGGACTATTCACAGCGCTGCATACTTTGCCATCTGTCAGAACTGTTCATTCCAGCGTCAAGTCGTATACTTTGGATAGCGATCCTTTCAAATGTGTTCAAGCTGATCTCGCATGTCTGTTTCCCAGGTCATCCAGTTATTGCCACATATCTCGTCAGCGTCCGAAAAGTCTAGAGACGACGAGATTAACAGGAGATGTATTTAATAAATTTTAATGGTTATAAAAACATAGATAAAAGTATTTGTTTCACACCTCAGGAAAGTAGAACGTCAGAGAATACGAAGTACCATTAGTAAAAACACAGCATAGCATTGATAATAGGAAGTATTCGTTCTCACAAAAGGACGTTAAATGAATGAAACACATCATCATATGAATATTGGCTTCCTTGGTCACATGCCTTCTGGTTTTTGCTTTTAATGGCAAACTTGTTGAATTAACGTCATCCACTTCATCAACCTAAACAGCACAGTCATCGTGTTTTCAACGTAATTATTTGAAATATGACAACATTAATCAACGTCTGGTGGAATCTAGGTCCACTTACTTAGATACACATGTATTCGATTACTCGACGCGGTGCCTTCTTTCAAAGAATCGACATGACGCAGACGAGTTGACACTGAATATGACGAGAAATCGACTTAGTCCGTCGCCGCCTCATAGTTGCGACACCCACGCACCATCAAATGTCTGATTATCTATGTTTTGCATGTGCCTGTGTGTGTGCGCGTGCCCGTGCGTGTGGCGTGCGTGTTGCGTGCGCGAGTGTGTGTGCGTGCGTGCGTATGTGTGTGCGTGCGCATCAGTGCGTGCGTGCGAAGAAGAAGAAGAAGAAGCCCTGTTATTGACTACATTGCTATGACACCGGCAAAAAACGGAAAGGGAAATCTTGAACGACGAACAAGAGAAACACCAGTATGGCGTGTCGGCGGTCACGTGCCGCTGATCATAACTTGTCTGGCCACGAGACGTCGCTCCGCCCGATGTGGCTGCAGCAGTGACTCAACCGACACCGTCTCGTATAACACCCGGCATATGGGGCGTCTCTGAGTCTACGAGAGGTCGTAACATCAAACTGTTATCACACACACAATACTCACGACATTATAAATATAGTTTATGTGTACCCTTGTTCATGCGCGCGTACAAACGCATCACTGTCCATGTGTCCTCGCAGTGGTAAATTCGCACATGGCCTTGGGACAATTCTACCACGCAAACCGTTTAATGAGCTAACAGTGTCCACGCGCACGGGGTGTCCGCCAGGAGATAAATCCGTGCACGATATTGCGAAATGATGACAGAAAAGATTTCAAGAATATCGTGTGCACATGACAGATCCGTCATTATGACCTAGCGTAGCCGACCAGACGCCTCGCGTGCCGCGTGTAACGCTACGCGAGTCGGTGGTCGAGTTGTCAAGGTGATCGCGTGCCAAGGAGCCTCGCGCGGGTCGGCCATCTTTGATCAGCCGCGCGTGAACGCCGTTGCTGGAAGACTTCCGTAAGGCATCTCTTGCCCGTTTGTCGCCGCTGGTGGTCGTCCCAAAACGCAACGCGAAACGAATGGCACAGGAAAGGTTAATCTGGTCATTTTGTGAATGATGCATTTCGAGCAGTGAAACATATAGGTAGAGTTAGCGAAATAGAAAACAGATTAATTTTGCTTTGCAGCTATGCATAATGTTCACTTCTTTGTTATCAAAGCCAATCCAGTGTATGCGTTACACGAAAGGAACATACCATGTTTAGAGCCAGCTTGTGCTTCTATTGAGTCGCTGCATGCACTGTATGTCTACAGATTGTTTAATAAATGTCTACATCAATCACTGTAGATGGACGGCCCGCCAATATGCTGTTGTAGGTGGAAGTAAATGTTATAAATGTTGCAGGCGTCGTCTCTTTCGCGTTGTTTTATCATGTCGTATTTGGCAAATTTGCACTTATCCCGAAATTGCATTTTTCCGTATGTCGCACACGGACAATGTGATGTAAGTCTGCTTTTCTCGCATCTCGCACTTGCAGCAAAATCATACAATAAGACGGTCTAAATGCGACTGATGCGACTCGGTTGAACGCTTCCAATGCGGAGGCAGAATCGTTATTGCGTAAAAGAAAGACATTTATATATATATATATATATATATATATATATATATATATATATATATATATATATATATATATATATATATATATATATATATATATATATATATATATATATATATATATATATATATATATATATATATATATATATATATATATATATATATATATTGTGTGTGTGTGTGTGTGTGCATGTATATATGTATATATGTATATATGTATATATATATATATATATATATATATATATATATATATATATATATATATATATATATATATATATATATATATATATATATATACCTTGCAACTAACAATCCACAACAGTATTAATATGCAAGCTTATCCCGCGCAGTTGCTGCGCCCTGACAGACCATATTTCTTGGAGATTCAAACAGAATATTAATGTCATTGTTGATCACTCAATGGCATAACTGAGCGGAATGAATGACTATTTTTAACGTCAATCCCATTACAATGACAAAAGGCAGATAATATGTCCGGATATTTTTCATCTTGCTGCACCAGTGTTGACTGGGGAATTGCAACGTCGAAGTCACACCATCTATACCGATAAAAAATCATCACTCGACATTAACGTATCGGACATGCACAATAACATCAATTGTGTAACCTTCGCAACCAGTGATATATGTGACAACAGGGTTATTGTTAGGTTTCCCAGTGATGTTTATGCCAACAGGGTCATTGTTAGGTTTCTCAGTAATATATGTGACAACAGGGTCATTGTTAGGTTTCCCAGTGATGTTTATGCCAACAGGGTCACTGTTAGGTTTCCAAGTGATGTATGTGCCAATAGGGTCATTGTTAGGTTTCCCAGTGATATATGTGACAACAGGGTCATTGTTAGGTTTCCCAGTGAGTTCACAGGTAACATATTTACCCCGTCAGTGGGATATTTTACTTCCCCTGTAATATACACCACGTAGAAGGAACCAACGTCATCTGAAAGACACATGAAGTGTGAAGTGAACGAAAGTTTCGAAACAGTAGCACGTTCCCAGTGATATATGTGACAACAGGGTCATTATTAGGTTTCCCAGTAATGTATGTGACAACAGGGTCATTGTTAGGTTTCCAATTGATGTATGTGACAACAGGGTCATTGTTAGGTTTCCCAGTGATGTATGTGCCAACAGGGTCATTGTTAAGTTTCCCAGTGAGTTCACAGGTAACATATTTACCCCGTCAGTGGGATATTTTACTTCCCCTGTAATATACACCACGTAGAAGGAACCAACGTCATCTGAAAGACTCATGAAGTGTGAAGTGAACGAAAGTTTCGAAACAGTAGCACGTGGACTCGAACCCCGCCCTCTCGCTTGACAGTCAGACGTTCCAACCGGCGAGCCACGGCGCCCCACAAACTAATCACACACTGGTATGTTTGTCATATTTAACTAAAAGTTAAAAAACATTTTCCTTGTAATATGTATGTATGCATGTATGTATGTATGTATGTATGTATGTATGTAGGTATGTATGTATGTGTGTATGTATGTACGTGTTTACGTGTGTACGTGTGTACGTGTGTACGTATATGTATGTATGTTTGTGTATGTGTGTGTATGTGTGTGTATATGTGTATATGTGCACGTATGTACGTATGTACGCATGTATGTATGTATATATGTCTCAAATGATGTCTCATGACTATATTACAGGACATGTCTGGAAAATCATATTGTGTTGACATTAGTGTTCCGTGACGGATGTGATTTAATCACTCTGAATAAACGCATTCCCCACTATTGCATAACGCAGACTCGTCGATGCGAAATATGTCTGTACTTGTTGGCCGTGGCTAGTGACTAATGCGGTCGTATCCCCGCCATAACACTCGGGCACAACATCACCTGAGAATTTACGTTGCTCAGTGAATCGTATATTTTTAGAGTACGTATTTATTCGAACATTCCTAGAAGTTAGTTACACCCTACGAATACTCGTGAACACGAAAACATCGCAGCGGTCTCGTTACTGGCACATTTCATCAAACGCAGCAAGGTTTTAAATATTCGTATATTCTCTTTTCACACATACGGCAGCCTGGATAACGCACCTTGAGATTCTGTACATTGCTTTGGCTAATGTGGCGTAACTTCATTACTAGGCGTTCAATCATCAAGTAAGCCAGCAAAATCAATTAGGATATTTTAGGACATAGACAATATTCCCACGGCAGGATTACTTTGCTTAAGCAGTTCGAAATTCAATAACGTTCATCGGTCTATTTGTTTGTGAGTGATGAAGCAGCCGATTTGATTTCCTGCCAACAAAATATGGCATTTCTTAAAAGCGTAACTCGGAGTCCGAGCGTCAGAGCGTCGCAGTGACGTGAAGTGGGAAGTCGGGCCGCAGTCTACACGGCCGTTGTACTGTAATTTAAATTAATGTCTAAACGTTCGTTTTCGCGTCGGCATGCCGCGAAGTAATGGCGTGGTCGCGCAAAACACGTACGAACACGCACGAACTAGCACGAACACGTGCACACACACCCGCACACAGACGCACACTAAACAATCCGAGGGTACGTCTTACACTATTGCATTTAATTCCAACAACGACATATGTAAGTATTCTATGTATCATGGTGAGAGACGGTAATAACGACGACAGCCAACCCGTCGGGTGAGCGACGCTGTGGCGCTGGGAAGATGTTTACGAAGGTCACGAGTTACATATCTAATCCTGTCATCGCGAGATGTAATCAACGAACATTCGCGCTGTCGGTGGTTTAAGGATCAGCATCAATGGTTATAGACACGGATGTTTTGAACCGTGCCTCGGGCTGGATACCGCGCTACATCAGAACGCAACCTTTATTCCAAATACGTTGTTTTTGTTTTCATTTCTGACATCGCATTTACATAGAGAAGAGGTAATTAACGTAACTAGTTAGTTCAATACATTACAATTAACTCAAAACAGCACAAAATGTTCATATCAATTAAATTCATCTTAAAATACTTCAACTTAATTAAATTAACAATATTTATTTATTGACAGACGCACTTCACTCAAGTCAATATTTGTAATTGCTGTTGTTTACATCTATTAAATATTCACTTAATGTTCGGATTTATTTGTATAATTTAAGTTAAGTTAAATCGACCCTTTCTAGTAAAATTGTTTAATTAAAGAAATGTAACTACCCTTTCTGACAAAATTAATTAGCCAGATTAAATTGCTTTAATTGAGTTAATTCAACAAAGAAATTAACAATCAACAATTGACGTTAATCCATGCGTGGTCAGTGTACATAGGTAAATGGCAAACGAGAGACAAAATGGCAGTTGCCTACGCACATATCCGTTGGCTGAGCATAATAGCAAGTACTCTTTCGTTCGTTTGTTCGTTCGTTCCTTCGTCCGTCCGCCCATTCATGCAGATGCTCCGAACCATTTTCAATGGATCAAAGTAACCGACAGTGGCGCTGTTTTGCGACCTTCTTGACGAGTGACGCAAACAGACAGGAAACCTATTATCGAGCCCGGCTCGTCAGCGTGCTACATCCGTTGCGTGGTTGTTATCAGCTTTTTTGATAGTCGCCGACTTTTTGCGCCGAGTGATAAATATGACTCCATCCGCGCGGCGCAGTTCCGCTCGAGTGACGTTTATTGGAAACACGGCGTGGGCGACGAACGAACTGCGGTGGCACGTCTGCTCATCGAAGCGTCCGTGGACGTCAGCCCATCCATTGAGACTGTTATTATTTTGCGTAATAAATTCGCTTTTCGGCTGCGAACAGAAGAAATGCAATTATCACGTTGGTGATAATCACAATATCGCTATTATGTCGATTGTTTTTAGTTAATACGGCCGGGGCTGGGAGTCAAACGCCGTGGCAAATGCGTGACGCATCAGATGGCCGATAGTCGTCGACGCAGTATCGATTCCGTAAAGATTTTCCCCGCTTCGGGCGGTTTCTCTCGCATCGATTTGCGCATTCGATTTGCCGGCACGCGACTGGATCCAACTCGACATACCGATTGTGCAAAAAAATAATATCTCCGCCATATCTGCGCCCGAAAAGGCCAGCATCGAATAAGTGTAACGTTATGCGTTGGGATTGCTCATCATCCCAAGTGGCGAGTGAGCAGGGAAACGCTTGGGACACGCACGGTGAAACAACAGGAAACGTGAACCTTTTTCAATGGTGGCCAAACATCGTACACTGAGAGAGAATGGTGGAAATACACGTTGGTATGATTGCGGGCAACAAATATGGCAAAGAAAGAATAAGTAGACAATTATGCAGACAGACAGACAGACAGGCAAACAAGCATGCGAATGGACGGACGGACGGACGGACGGACGGACGGACGGACGGACGGACATGCACACAAAGGTGTCCAATCACGCATGAAGTGATAGAACACGATCAGTTGTTTTAAAGGAGCTCTTTTCTTGTAATCTGCCGGCGTGGCACGAGGTGAGCGTTCTTGTTGTACGCGTGATGTCGGCTCCGGTGTATCGTAATCTGAGCCTAGCCAAAGTGCATAGTCGATTTAGATTAATTAGTTAATCATTAATGCTCAGAACTGATAGAAGAGGACGGCCCAGAAACACCTGGCGGTTCGACCTTTAAGTGGACATTAAGAAGAAGGGCTACACATAGAAACGAACTCACGAAGATGTCACAAAACAGGAGCGAACAGAATTAGGATGGAGAAAGGGGGCATATGAAGGTATAGGACAGGGAAAGTGGCGAGAGGAAAGGGAGGAATGTGGCGAGGAAGAAGGGAAAGGGAGACAAAAAAGGAGGAAGAGAAAGGGAAGAGAAGGTAGCAAGGGGTGTAGTTGGAGGAAGGGTTCACGAGCCGTGAAATGAAGATGACGGCTACTAAAGAGAGTCCTGTCCAACAGGTGCCGCCACATGTCAATCCATCCATCATTTAACAAGATTTAACGAGATTGTCATCCAAGACAAAGGCCCAGATGGCAAGTGGACAAGGAAGCAGTTGGCTTATCGAGAGTACAACAAGTTTTAATCTATGTGTAATCCGCCCTCCTGAGATATGTGTCAACGTTGTTATTAAACATATTCATGCTGCTAGCAGTTACACAATCTGTAGATAATTTGTTCCATTCATTGATTGTCCTCTGTGAGAAAGAGTACTTCCTGATTTCCAATCTACACTGATCCTTTACTAATGTTACCTTATGTTCTAATTGTCTTTCTTGAGTAAAAAAAATATATTTATATCTATATTTTCATACCCAGTGAATATCTTAAAAACTTCAATTCGATCTCCTCTTAATCTCCTCGTCTCTAGGGTTGTTAAACCATATTCTCTCAGTCGTTCTTCATAACTAAGGTCTCACAGTTCTGGACTCATTTTAGTTACTCTCCTCTGTATTCTTTCAAGCGTAACTATGTCTTTCTTACGATATAGTCTCCAAGCTTTTATATAGTACTCTAAATGAGGCCTAACTATTGCTTTATACAGATGTATAATTAGCTTTTTGTATTGTATATTATATTTTTCTTAATCAACCCTAGAATTTGATTACCCTTTGAAGCTGCAATACCACACTGTTCTGAAACTTTCATATCAGCACGTATTGTAACTCCTAAGTCCTTTTCTTTTACAGTAGCACCTAGAACAGTATCTCCCATTTTATAGTTTACATCTAAGTTCCCGTGTCCTATATGTAGGCATTTACTTTTCTCAAAACTGAATAATATCTGCCATTTCTCGTTTAACTAATTTGTTTAGGTCGTTTTGTAAATGTTGTTTATCGCCATAAGTGTTAACCCTTATAAACACTTTTGTGTCATCCGCAAATTTCAGTACGTTGCTTGTTATATTATCGTCCAAGTCATTGATATATATATTAAGAATAATAAAGGTCTTGATACTAATCCTTGTGGTACCCCACTCAAAACTGATTTCCTGTTTGAAACTTCCCCATCTACTACAGCACGCTGTCTTCTGTCAGTCAGCCATTGTTCTGTGCAGTCGATTATGCCATCCCCGATACCATGGGCTTTTAATTTAAGCAGCAATCTTTGATGTGGCACTTTATCAAAAGCTTTCTGAAAATCTAAGGTGATACTGGTGATATTATGTACTTGGATGTTTTATCATTGTGGCGCTGTCTCGGAGGAAGTGGCTTTAGAAAGACCCTCGAGATGCCGGTGGCAAGAACGAATGACTAATTGACTCTAATTGTCGCCCTTCCATTTCTCACGAGTATCGCATTTCCGCTGACGATTTTGTGTGTTTGACGCGTCCTTTCCTAAATCCCTAAAACCACAGTGATCGATTACGCTGGTCAAAGAATAGAACTGTATTTATCTCACAAAGAGCATGCTTGACTTGTAAAAAGCATCACCCACGCAGACGACGTGACGCGTCCCTCGCGATATGTCTTATCAACAACAACGAACGCCGACATGAGGTTCAACCTGTCGCAATACCGGAGTCACTGCCCTCGAATCGCGGTGTGTCGATGAACATGCGCGAACCTTTTCGCGGAATCACACAAATCGATGGTAATTCATATTAAGGCACGGGTGAAAATGCGCATTATACGAGTTGGGCGACATTTGCTGGTTGCCTCTTGCAGATGTCGCTTTAGCTCTGACCTGTCGAGTCATGTCGATGCCAGATGTCGAGGATGTGACGGCTCGTGATCTTGAATTCTAACGGCAAGCCCAATAAACTGTTTTTCTTTCCGTCACTGATCAATATGACATTAATCATGAAAACGGCACATGTTTTAAATTTTGATCACCTTCCAGGACGCTGTTGTTATCGCAAAGTTGAATGACCGTCACTATAAGCATAACAGTGTATTAAAGCCCTTTTAGCCATCCTAAGAATCGGATACCGCGCCGTGTAAGGATAAAGTGTTATCGTTTTACCTTCAATCCCGTTTTCATCTGTTTTATTGGCAATAACAAACATCTTCGTGAACCTTTCATATTATGGGAGAGGGTTTTGAACGCAGAACATTAGAGTTTTGAGCGCGGTAGTATTTTGAACTTCCTACACCAGGATAAATATTTAACGTTAGACATGCGACGTTCAAAAAACGTCGGACAGGCGAATAGTGAACGCGGTAAGCGGAGACAGCGCAGAATCGCAGAAATGAGAAGTACACGAAGCGGTAAATATTGGCTACGAACAGCGTCATCCGAGCAACTGATTTAGCTGGTGAATTCATAACTGCGACAGAGAACGTTCCAGCAATCTAAACTTTCGATTGGCAGTTGCATCTGGTAACTGTGTTACTATGTTCAACGTACTTCGTGATACCAAACTGACGTCATCGTGCTCTTTTTCTGTTGCTGACTGCGATCAACGCGCACATTTCATTCCAGAGTCCACGATATTTAAAAGCAAAACATAATCTGCTGAACCACGGATAATTTAGTTTAATATATGAGATGTTTCTGTACTAATGCCATTTGTGTAATTCAATTGATACACTCGGTTGAATGATTACCCGCGACAAACATGAATTCCTTCTGAAATGAAACAGGTGCTTACGTTCACCCTTAACAATAGGAACATTGTCCAACAAAGAAATGAAAAATCCATTTACTTTCCTGTTATATTATTGAAGCAGCTCGTGTGTTGTTTTTCAGGGGGAAAACGTTTAGAATGTGTCGCTTTTTCCAGACAGTTAACGAAAAAATATATATTAAAATAGTTTTTTTTCCAGAAGAATCAAAATACAAAGTAGCAAACAGCATTTCAAAAGTTAACATTATCGCCAATGGAAAACTAACTAGTGAACTGACCTCTACGGTGTGTAAGGTGATTCACGAAGAGATGGCACAATTGTAATGGGCAGGATTGTTTCGATGAATTGAACGATTTTTCACTGTTCAAACGTAACGATCCACGCTTATAACCTGCATAGAAATGCATATCAGCGGATCGTCTGCATTTAGTAAACCGTGTGTCGTATTAGGACGCATGTTGTACTCCATTTAGTAAACCGTGTGTCGTATTAGGACGCATGCTGTACTCCATTTAGTAAACCGTGTGTCGTATTAGGACGCATGCTGTACTCCATTTAGTAAACCGTGTGTCGTATTAGGACGCATGCTGTACTCCATTTAGTAAACCGTGTGTCGTATTAGGACGCATGCTGTACTCCATTTAGTAAACCGTGTGTCGTATTAGGACGCATGCTGTACTCCATTTAGTAAACCGTGTGTCGTATTAGGACGCATGCTGTACTCCATTTAGTAAACCGTGTGTCGTATTAGGACGCATGCTGTACTCCATTTAGTAAACCGTGTGTCGTATTAGGACGCATGCTGTACTCCATTTAGTAAACCGTGTGTCGTATTAGGACGCATGCTGTACTCCATTTAGTAAACCGTGTGTCGTATTAGGACGCATGCTGTACTCCATTTAGTAAACCGTGTGTCGTATTAGGACGCATGCTGTACTCCATCACATGATCAGCTAGAATAAATACATCAATGGTGCCTACAGGTGACGGTATATGCATAATTTATACCGAAAATGCTGACTTCATTACGAATTTCATTCTTGTTTGCTATCGATTTCCGAGTCGGTCTGACCGTGTTTACAGGTCGACGTTGCGTAATGTATGTCAGTTACTAAAACACCGTGTTTCGGCTCGCCCGTCTAGACACTCAAGACTAGTGTATTTTTAATTACTTATTCCCTTCGCCACGCTGCCTGTTTCCACAGAGGAGCAACTTTTCGGCGAGGAAGATGACGCAATCGCGTGACGTATTCGTTTTTCAGACTCAATGGCGCCTAAAATGTGATCCAACGATTCCCAAATCGAGTATGATCCCAGAAGAAATAGTCTAATGAATGGCGCGACGCAGGTAGACGATTTATTTTCTATGATCCACACGACCGAGTTTCACATCAATAGTGTCAAGTAAATGCCGGAAATATAGCTCTTTTGCTTACACAAAGCTTCTTTTAACACATAGTTCATCGTTATACGCCAGTCGGTGATAAAACTACCAAAACTGTGATACATTTTCAGAGACTAAGACCTTTATATTCCACACAAGAGAACGGTGCTTAACTTAATGCATCCAGTTTTATGCTATGGAAACACACTCACGCACGCACACACGCACGCACGCACGCACGCACGCACGCAAGCAAGCACACACGCACGCACCCACACACACACACACACACACACACACACACACACACACACACACACACACACACACACACACGCACGCGCGCGATAAAACAGGTGACCAAGATATAATGAAGGTAATCAGTGTGGATGGGCGGGACACTCCCCCGGAGACACGACAAAGGTGGACCAACGGATTAACGGACAGGACACCGTAATTAGGTGTAAGGAGAAGAGGGCGGCAAAATAGAACGTGGCGAGTTTAAAAAGTAAAAAGGTAATGGTTGTGTTAATATATAGCGCGGTATCCAGTCATTGGGACTGCTCAAAGCGCTTTACACTTCACCCCCTGGCAGACCTGTTCATTCCAACGCCATTTCGACTTCGGGAAGCATTCAGCCACGCTGCCATTATTGCGCGAAGATATCCACCTCTGTCTGTTGCCAGGTACTCATTTATACAGCTGAGTTAACTGCGGCAACGTGGGATGAACGAAATTGTCAAAGGCCATAGTCCAGCAGTGGATTGGGAGAGGCTAAACAGATAATACAATAGCTGTTCAGTTCGTGTGATGAAATGTGAATATATATAAATGTTGTGAAACATGAAAACTGAATAGCATATTATTATAATATTATGTTTACGTAACGAAAACATGTTTAGTGACGTCATGTCCGGTATTTATGTGTTTGCTAAGATATGCCAGCCACGCGTGCCGAGTGTTCGCTCTCGCCTTCCTTCAACCACAGCGCCTGTAGACACGACAGCAGCGGGGTAAACACTTCTTTGAAGTCTCCACGTGGGCGTCCTTTTACGGGAGTCTACGGGCAGCCCCCGCCCGACGGTCCGTGCCTGGGGGTATTTGGCCTGCCCGCATTGAAGGGACGGACCGACGCAGCGTCGAGTCAGTTTAGTTGGAACATGGCTGGCGCGGAAACTTATAAACTGCGACTCGGGAGTTAAAAGGGGGTTCGCATTTCTTACACGTGTTGCCGGGGGGCGCGAGTGAGAGAGGGTGAGCCGGGGACGTCCAGTCGGCGGCTGGCGTCGGGACGGACACTTCCGAGATTTCGGTTCGGTAACAACCAGGAGGGTGTCGATGGACAGGGGATGTCCTCGCTGGATTCGGGTTTCCGCGGTGGGGGATACGAAAGTCTGGGAAACTTGCGGGGTACGAGGACTGTTGTATTACAAGGGTTCGCACTAATAGTACGCCCATGCCATGACGTTAATTGTTACCCTCCCCCCACTGACCGGGTGCATTAAGGTCAACTGTGCGTTGACAAATAAACACTTATACACAAAGTGCCTAGCCGTCCAAAATATATATCGAGGCGAACACGACGCCTTCCAGTGCAATTCTTATCTATGCATGCAAAACACAGCAACATTTAGTGATGGATTCGCGGATAGATTAGCAACATTTCAAAAATGTCTCATATCACTGCATGATCTCATAAGCCATGGTGTTTTCCTTGGTACATATTGCATCAGCCGTCGGGGTTCACTTGTACGTACGCCTAACTCCACATCCCATTTTCAAAGCCATTATTCTTCGCGAATAACTGGAGAGACTACTTTATATCACCGGTGAAAAAATCAAGTGCTCATGCAGACAAACCCCGAAATCACGCAAATCCACCATTTTAAATCCTATGTAAAATACAAAATGTCCGTTCCGATGCAAAGGGCTGTTGATGAACCCGTGTTCCAGGTATATACAAGGCGCATGCGTGGCGTAGATTTAGACTGGCTTACGGCGGTCTCGTCCGTCTTTATTTATTTATTTATTGAGACAGCGCCTGGTAAACACAAACCGAACACTTTCCAGAAATCATGACGTAAGACACTGGAAATTGAGCACACAAAAATTAAATGAAGAAAGCGGCACTTGAAAATTTTAACTACGCATATATTACATTATATGCAGTCAAAGAAATGCAAATTTTTTTTATTTCTTGATATGGATTATTTAGTGTGCGCAGATTATATTTTTCCCAAAATATATAATCTAGGTGTAAAATGTCTGAAACTTTTTATTGTAAAACCACGTAATATAGCATACACCATATACATTCTAGTAAACACCATATACATTCTAGTATACACCATATACATTCTAGTGTACGCCATATACATTCTAGTGTGCACCATACACATTCTATTGTACACCATATACATTCTAGTGTACGCCATATACATTCTAGCATATACAATATACATTCTAGCGTACACTATATAAATTCTAGCGTACACTATATACATTCTAGCATACACCATACACATTATAGCGTACACCACACACATTCTAGCGTACACCATGTACATTCTAGCGTACACCATATACATTATAGCATACATCATATACAGTCTAGTATACACCATATACATTCAAGTATACACCATATACATTCGAGCATATACCATATACATTCTAGTATACACCATATACACTCTAGTGTACATCACATACATTCTAGTGTACACCATATACGTTCTAGTATACACCATATACATTCTAGTATACACCATATACATTCAAGTTTGCACCATATACATTCACGTATACACCATATACATTCTAGTATACACCAAATACGTTCTAATATACACCATATACATTCCAACCTATATACTGACCTCTCAAATGTGTCTTAATGAAGTAGACATTTCTATCTTCGTAATAATTGTTTTTTAGAAGTTCTTGATATGAATATCATTAACGGTCGGCATATTACACCCCGCTTTCGCTTTCGCGGCAGCCGGAAACATCGTATTCGGCGAATCGGTCAAAGTGTGGACTTTTTACGTCAGGCCAAATATTGTCCGGGATATCCGCCAGGGGTTGGTGTAGACATAGACCAACGGTGTGACGAGGACGAGGCGTATTAAATTGTGATATGTGAATTTAAACAATTCATATGACGTGACATAAGTGCAGTTGAGCAGACATATTCATAGGTTTGTTTGTAGAAGCTACTGACTGTGAAATAGTGCATGTTTTATGAGTTTAACAGGCGGTGAGATTTATTGGAATTGTTCTGCTATGGGTCACGTGGTCGCATGAATAAATGGATATTTTTTTTATTATTGACGGGCATCGCACGTCGGGGTGTTTAAAAAGAGCTGGAGGTATATGATTTTGACAAAAATTTATCAGCATGTCAATGAGATGATGGCAGTTGCTATGAAATATTTTCAGAAGTTTTGATGGTCACGTTTTCTTATAATCAGACAAAACGTCAACATGGCCACCAATGCAATTCTCTACTGTGGTCTGTCCCCACAATTCAACGCCACTTCACCGCCGCTGTTTGGGGGAAGATCACTGTTTCACTTCCGGGTTCGTGGCATGACGAACGAACGAACGAACGAACGCACGCACGCACATTATATATATATATATATATATATATATATATATATATATATATATATATATATATATATATATATATATATATTATATATATATATATATATATATATATATATATATATATATATATATATATATATATATATATATATATATATATATATATATATATATATCGTTCGTTCGTTCGTTCGTTCGTTCGTTCGTGCGTGCGTGCGTGCGTGCGTGCGTGCGTGAGTGCGTGCGTGCGTGCGTGCGTGCGTGCGTATATATGTTAACGTTAATACTGTCGCCATTAGGAAAACAAATTGTGGCCTGATCTCGGTTGTCTGTCTCGTTATCCCGTCGAAGCGCATTCCGAAACAGTGCGTTATTGTGTGGTCTCGGCGCGCCGACGGACAGCCGCTCGTGTTTCGGTTGTTTCACCGGCTCGTCGAGGCAGACGGGACGTTGTACGGCGCACAGATGTGTGTAGCTAAAGTGTATCGTGCGGAGCAGTATTGGCGGGTGCCAAGTCGAAGGTGGGCCGTTAGGGGTCCACCGATGCAACAAGTGCTATTTCCGATCATAGAACACGGCCGAACTATTCTGAATCGAATGGTCGAGGAAACATCTGCCAAAACTGCATGGCGTTCGCTAGCGTCCAAGACCCCGTTTTTGGACGTTTCTTTTTCTTTCTCTGCCCGGCATATATTGTGAGTTACACACAGCAGCAGATGCGATAGTCGTCTATCTCGCCGATTATTTAATTGGCTGTCACGTTTACTGTTCGCGCACCGAAACAACATTCGGATATCATAAAAAAGACGTGTCGGCTAATCCGGGCCTGATATGTCATCGTGGTACAGCAGTAAAGTAATCTATTTCGCTTCAACATCGTCGAAACATGTTATTCGTAGGCAAGGAGTTTCATACGTTGTTCTTATAACCACGTGATAAGATGACGGTGATTCCATTCGGAAGTAGGAGGAAGAATGGGTAGAATTATTACGTTTTTCCCACGCACGAACAGCCATAGAATATGCATTTATTTGCCAAAACAATGCATATATGCATCGGTGGTTAATTTCTACTCGGAATGTGGGGGGCAAAATCTCAAGCGAGCAGTCATTGGTTTAAGAGGCATAATAAAAGAGCAACTTACAAACTGGGCGACCGTTGAATAGCTACAACGGACTCCAATTAATAGATTCACTTCGGGCCAAAGCGGTTTGATTCTATTAATCGGGTGATTCACTTAAACAGCGCGTTTTATACAGCGGGAATTCAAAATTATTCCAGCAATATATTTGATTATAATAAACGGCTGTTTATGTTATCCGCGATTCTGTTAATCGGAGTGCACAGCATATAAGATGGCTTTATATTTGAGCCACTTTGATATGGTCTAGCACGTACTCATAGTTGCATAATTAACGACAAACACAAAGGTCAACATGGTAGGCGGGAGATTGGCGTTCACAGAACCAGCCAAATGGGATGTTGATTTCGAGCTATTTGGAATAATAAAATATTTACACCCACCGCCCATCGAGAAGGGGGACATTATGAGAACGTTGGACCAAATCGGACCAGTGTGAGCTCTGTCTACGAACAAGTCGGACCATTGTGAAATCGGCCCATTACCAAGTCGAACCATTGTGAGCTACGTCTACTGCCAAATCGGACCATTGCGGAATATGTCCATTACCAAGCCAATTAAAATTGTGGAAACATTCCTAAACGCAATTTATACATGAATGCCATTGATTTAACGTTGGCAACGAGCAGAATCAGATAGTTATTAATCTAATGCGTGCACGTTGTGTTATTTCCGCGAAACTCACTATAGCTTCAAGAAACAACGATCGCATAGTTGACGTTCACGGCATTACGTCCAGACGGCAGCTAACAGCACAAGCCGCTGCCAAGCGTTGTGATAGCTTGCTTAACATACGGCCAAAGTTTCGTTGTCGTTAATACAGTGATCAATTCCACTGGTGCTTTCGCTCGCGTTGAAACAGTCGCACGAGCATCGGCGTTGAGATGTCCACGGGTTCAATCGATACGAAGTACGCGACCTCTAAAACTGTCGACGAGTACGACTATATGAGCTATGTAGAGTGAGGACAGGCGAGTTTCCGGGGTATGATGTATGACGTCATTTGTACAACATTTTCCTACGCGTCACAAATATTAAATTGCCGTCACTAATGCGTTTCTTCACACGGCCGTTGTTACGTCACAACGACCGATGTTACGTCACAACAGTTTTGGTGACGTAATTGTATCGTGACGTATTGGGTCTCTACTCATTTCGATCCACCGGTGACTCATCAAATCGGCCCATTACAAAGTCGCACCATTGTGAACATTGTCTACTACCAAGTCGCACCAATGTGAACATTGTCTACTACCAAGTCGCACCAATGTGAACATTGTCTACTACCAAGTTGCACCAATGTGAAGTCGATCAACAACCAAATCGCACAATTGTGAAGCCGGTCAACTATTAAATCAGGCCATTGTGAAGTCGGCCCATTACCAAATCAGACCATTATGAAGTCGCCCCATTACCAAATCAGACCATTGTGAAGTCGGTGCATTACCAAGTCTCACCAATGAGAAGTATATCTACAACCAAGTTGGACTATTGCTAAGTTGATCAACTACCAAATCGCATCATTATGAAGTCGGTCAACAACCAAATCAGACAATTGTGAAGTCGGCCCATTACCAAATCAGATCATTGTGAAGTCGGGCCAGGAACAAGTCGGTCTATCTTAGCATCAGTATTTTGTCCGAGTATAAATTATGTACGGTATTACTTATTATCACGGGTCATCGTTTATATGTTAATGGGCCAACTTCGTGTGAGACCAGTTGGCAATGTGCCAACTTGGTAGTGGGCTGCCTTTGTTGCGACCAGTTGGCAGTGACATGAATCGGTATGAAACTAGTTGGCAGTGGGACTAACTGATTATAGATACAAGTGATGAGGAACAATCGGGAGCTGGTTGAAATTTTACAGATTCCAAGAGACAGATAATCAAACCTTTTTCGTCCCAGAAATATTTCTTTCAACGGCACATGAACAACGCAGCATTTCAGCTGAAAACCCTTTGCCAACAGGATTAATGACGTTGTCGGGATGACGTCACGTACAACGCTGCTTAGAGCAATAACGAATACAATGTGTCTTCATCCTACGGCCAGCTTTTAAAAATAACATTTCTCCTAAGTCAATTCCCATACGTTCTATCCAACAGAAATACGTTAAACTAAAACACGGAACTAAAGTTATCTCCGTTTTCCTCGGTCGGCACATTCTGTTTTTATTCCAGCGTTTCATCGGTCGTACCACGCTTCGTGTTGGCCTAAACGCGCACATTTCAGCGCCATCATTAATACGCTATTTTGACCCTCCGGCTTATCACCGTCAGATGACGCAGAGCTGCTACGGACGATTCTATTCCGATGAAGGCTTCGACTCGAAGTGACGAACCGGCTGACAGGAGATATCAACACGACGAGGCTTCACGGGGCATTACACGGCGAGTATCATCTGCAGTCGTGGTTGACAAAATGAATTAGAATCATATCCCGGTTTATTCGTCGAATTAATGCCTGATTTCATAGTAATTGAGTGTCGTGTCTAGCTGACGTATGCCGCGTCTTCCGCTCAGCGCTCTCCGCCGGGAAAGCCGAACAAAGCTGGGCTATCGAAACGTTGTAGCAGATACGTCTGGACGGTTCACCAGGCGTTGGCCTGTATTGTTTTAGGCTCCTTCCTTTTATTGGCCTAACGAGGGGTGTGTCACTGGCTTGCAATACGTATGTTCGGCATTTCTACTTAATTGAAGCATACATCAGTGGCTTCCCTGCGCTGCATGTCACATCGCCACTATAGGGGGCGCTGCAACCCGGGTTCGAGTCCTCTTGCTGCCGTTTCGAAGCTTTGTCAATTTCGCTCACCCTACGTTGCCACAGTTCACTCAATTTACTAAATGAGTACCCGGTTATAGACAGTGGTGGATATGTGCACGAATAGTCTACGCGCAGTAATTGCATCGTGGCTGAATGCATCCCAAAGAAGTCGAGATGGTCTGCCAACGGGTGAAGTGTAAAGCGCTTTGCGCAGTCCTAATGATACAAGAACTGTTAAATGATTTCTGCAATGCAATAACAGTCACAAAGCAACGACGATTTGTCAACTTTGCAAACTTTACAATTTATATCGAATACCTCTTCCTCGAGTGGCAGTAGTCATGTTCAAGTCTAATTAAACAAATACCAGTTACCGAGTTGACCAGAAATTTCAGCCTCCAAGTAATTATCACGCGGTTGTCAATACATTACATGTATTGACGAGTTTAATATTGGTGAATTAAAAACCCACCATTCAATGGTTACGAAACAATAATAACGTTGTCAACGACGGAAGTTTCCACAATTTCTGTATAGGAATCTTATTGTCATGTGACAATACGTCCGATTTGTGATGCTTAATTAAGGGTCATTCATAGTGGAATTGTTGTGGAGGAAACAGTAAGAGAAATCAATGAAAGAAAAAATAGGGAAACAAATTTTCTTATATTCAATGCCCCAGAACCAAAAACAAACCTAAAGGAAGAGAGGGTGAGGATAGATATGGAGTTTGTTGAAGGGTTGTGTAATGAGGTGTGCAATCTGAACCTAGATGTAAAAGATGAGATAACCAAAGTTATCAGGCTAGGTAAAAAACAAACAGACGGAGATATGGGGGATACTGAGCAAAAACCCAGACCTCTTAAGGTAGTAATGAAAGACACTAACAAAAAGATGGAATTGTTCAAACGACTATCAAACTTAAGAGATGCGGAGGACAAATATAAATGTCTCAGCATCCAGCACGACTTAACAAAAAAAGAAAGAGAGGAAGGAAGGAAACTCCTAGAGGAGGCCAGGACAAAAGAGATACATGATGAGGGGAAATGGTTATACAGGGTGAGAGGCCCACCATGGGCCAGAAAAATTGTAAGATTCAAACCTCGAAGGGACGAGGAGTAAGACAAGAAAGATCATCTAACCAGAAAAACACTGTAAATACAAATTATACACATAAACAGTTAAAATGTTTCTACACCAACGCTGATAGTCTAATCAATAAATTTACTGAGTTCAAAGCTCGAGTCGAATCACATAAGTGTATGGTGATTGCAATCACTGAGGTTAAACCGAAAAACCAGAAATTTCTATTAAACACAGCTGAACTGGGTTTGAGTGACTATGATTTATACCATAACATCGATAAGCAAGGACGAGGTGTTTGTATATATACCCACAAAACACTAAATGCAAAACCCTTCGTATCTTTAGGAACCAACTTTCAAGAATCGATATGGGTTGAGATAAACCTAAACAAAAAAGACACTTTTCTGATAGGATGTGTATATAAAAGCCCGGGCAGCTCTGGCACCAATAATGAACAATTAAATGAACTGATTAGTGAGGCAATGAGCTATAAACACTCACATCTTCTCTTGCTTGGAGATTTTAACTACTCCAACATAGACTGGCAAAACTGGTACACACTCTCAGAGAATACTAATAGCCCAGACACTAAATTTAAAGAAGGAATAAGAGATAATTTCCTCTTCCAACATGTCACACTCCCAACAAGGGGGCGATTAGGAAATGAATCGAACATTCTTGATTTAGTTTTCACCAATGAAAAAGGTATGATAGATGATATAGTGTATGAAAGCCCACTTGGTAAGAGTGATCACTCTGTCCTCATCATTACATTTAGGTGCTATGCAGAAATAGCAAGCCATACTCGACTTAAATACTATTACGACCAAGGGGATTATAATAGTATGAAGACGAAACTAGACCACACAGACTGGGGCGAGATACTTGGCACGAGCACTATAAACCATCAATGGTTAGGTTTTAAAGAATATATTAAAAAGATACAGGATGAATTCATCCCTCATCGACTTGTGAGTAATATTAACAGACATAAAGGAAAAGTACCCCTAAACAAGGAATCAGTAAAGAAAATTAAGAAAAAACACATTTTATGGAAACGTTATATGGAGACAAAAGAAGGAAAATACTATACTGAATATTGTAGGGCTAGAAATCAAGTCCGTAAATTAACGAGGAGGATACAGAAGGAATTTGAGATGAAGCTAGCAACAGAATCTAAGACAAACCCAAAAGCAGTATGGAAATATATGAACTCCAAAACCAAGAATCGGGAGGGTGTTTCAGATCTGAACACAGACCCTAAAGATCCTAAATCTAGACTCACACATTCTGATAGGGAAAAGGCAGATGTCTTAGGAAATTTTTTTTCAAGTGTTTTTACTATAGAGCCAGATGGTGATATCCCTCATATTCCACCAGTGAGGTTAAGGCACAACATGGAAGAATTGACTATTGATGAGGAAATGATTAAAAAAAGACTTGATAACCTTAATGTGTGTAAATCGGTAGGGCCAGATGGCGTTCATCCTAGGTTGTTGAAAGAGCTATCTAATCATCTATGTAAACCACTAGCTAGGCTATTTAATAATTCACTGGCTGTGGGTGAACTACCAAAGGAATGGAAACAGGGAAGGATCTCAGCCATATTTAAGAAGGGTAATCGAAAAAACGCAGGAAATTATAGGCCAGTCAGCTTAACAAGTATACTGTGTAAATGTATGGAACAATGTGTCAAAGATCATATTGTCAATCATATGATAAGGAATAAATTATTTAGTACGCAACAATTTGGTTTTATTAAAGGTCGATCTACGGTACTCCAATTATTAAATGTTATTGACTCATGGACCAAAGCTTTAGATAGAGGGGAATCTGTAGACATTGTATATTTGGACTTCATGAAAGCATTTGACACCGTCCCTCACAAAAGATTGATAGGCAAACTTAAATCGTATGGTATAGAGTATTACACACTAAGATGGATCCAGGCGTTCTTGTCTGACCGGGTACAGCAGGTCAATGTAAATGGTACAAATTCTGAGTGGGCAAATATAACAAGTGGTATTCCACAAGGCAGTGTATTAGGACCGATCCTATTTGTTTTATACATAAATGATCTTCCTGAGAATATAGTTTCAAATGTATATATGTTTGCGGATGATACAAAGATTTTCAAAACGATTACTAGTCCACATGACCAGCGTACACTACAGAACGACTTAGATTATTTAACATCTTGGTCAAGTAAATGGTTATTAAGGTTCCACCCAGATAAATGTAATTTAATGCACGTAGGGAAAACAATACAGCAAGAGTATGCATACAACCTGAATATAGATAATATTGCCCATGAATTAGGAGGAATAGAAGAACAAAAAGACATTGGGGTTATAATTGATTCAAACCTAGAATTTGATAAACACATCAACCAAAAAATAAACAAAGCAAATAGTATCATGGCAGTTATTAGAAGGTCCTTTACAACCCTAAATCAACATAATTTTGTGCCATTATATAAAGCTTTAGTTAGGAGTCATCTAGATTATGCAATATCAATATGGTCCCCTTATAAACAGAAATACAAAGATGCCATCGAAAATGTGCAAAGACGTGCAACAAAACAGCTTCCTGGTATGAAGAATATTTCTTACGAGGAAAGACTTCAGAGATTGAAACTTCCTACACTTGCATATAGACAAACTCGTGGTGATATGATTGAGGTATATAAACTGCTCCATGGGAAATATGACAGTGATGTATCTAACATTGTCAAGCTGCACAAAGACAGTGATACAAGGGAAGGAACAAGGGGTCATAGATTGAAATTGTTTATAGAACGTGCTTGTACAAATGTTAGAAAAGAAAGCTTCTCACTTAGAGTTACCAGATTATGGAATGATCTACCGGAAGTAGTTGTAACTGCCCCAAGTGTCAACTCATTTAAAAACCGTCTAGATAGACAAGTACTGAGGAGTTTCTCTACAACTACAAAGCTGCCTTGCAAGGAAGTCGTAGAAAATTCCAAGGGATAATTGAAGATCTGACCACCGAGGCCACCGCCTACGGTCAGGAAGAACCTAAGTAAACCTAAGTAAGTAATATAACGATCACAGTAAATTCTTTCGACGATTTTAACAAAAGTACGTGCTTTTTATTAAATCGACTGCGCATTCTACTTAGCTATCCACTTAGCTATCGACGCATTACAGAGTTGAACACCAACGGACCTGATTCGCGAAATGCTAAATGAATTAAGGAGTTAATAATAAAATAAAAAACTAATTGAATGTTGATGTCTTCGTGAGTAATTGGGGGACAATCACAATGCTAAATTAATAAACGCATTGCAATTATTTTTGAACTATTGAGTCAACAGTAGTCAAAATTTATTACACATTTGTAAATGATGTTTCAGTGGCATGCGTTTGTCAAATATGCTAATTCTGAGAATAATTACGGCAAAAAACAATCACAGAAGCCAACTGTTTTCCCCTAATAATAATAATAATAATAATAATAATTAACTTCTATGGTGCCTATATCCTCAGGAACCTGAGCTCAGAGGCGCAACTAAACATAATCATTAAGCATAATCGTGAATAGGGATGCGAAAAAATTCATTATCAAAACGAGGGCAACCGAAGATTTATGGTGGAAATGTAATTTGGAATAAATATGCCTTGAGTTTTTCTCGGGAGATACTATAGTTTCAGATGATTTCAAAGTGATGGGGAATTCATTCCATACCCTAGGTGCTGCGACAGAGAAAGCACGTTTGCCTGAGTTTTGTTTTAGACACAATAAGGTGGTATGAAATTGATTATCTGAACTGCCTATTGGGTTATTTGAAAGATGCAGGAGACTAGCCAAGTAGGGTGGTTGTTCTGTATTTAATTCCATAGCATAGTCAGTCTGTACTAGAAATTTATAGCAATCCCCTTTGAAAACGACTTTCAATATGTCCCAGATAACGAGATGTGCTAAACACTATGTCGCATCCTGTCTGGTAAAATGGTTTATCACGAACGAAGCCAGTAGATGACATGCTGCGCTACAAGGCGAGAAATGTTGTCAAAGGCGTACATTTGCTGTTGATACGACGCATAATTAATGTGACAGCGGACGCTATGGCAACGTATTGGCGAGGCTTACATTGTTTCCACTCCATTAAGCCTTTCCAGATTCCCACCGCTCTTACTCGTTTGATAACGCAGCTGGACCATAATTATAAATTAACTGTCCGCCATCTGTCCGGAGCACGGCGACGGCGCGAATATCGCGAATCTGTCAACACTTGTGGTGTTAAGTACATTAGACGCGAAAGTAAGTAGCTCTGTTGTTTATACGTGGAAGTAAACAGCTCTGTGGTTTATTAGTGGAAGTGAGCAGCTCTGTGGTTTATATGCAAAAGTAAGTAGTTCAGTGGTTTATACGCAGGAGTAAGCAGTTCAGTGGTTTGTAAGCGGAAGTAAGCAGTTAAGTGGCGGAAGTAAGCACGGTCTGTAGGCGGAAGTAACCAGCCCAGTGCGCTAGACGCAGAAGAAACGTGGAGTTGAGTACCTAATAAAATAATTCTTTACCCAAGTGCCGCTACAACATTTCGCGAAGACATCGGGTCGCTCTTGTTGCTTATATGTTGACGCGAATGTACGAACATTCGCATCTTATACTTCACACCGCTCAGTGACCGAACTCGAGTCAATGAAGTCGTATATGTCCGTGACGTCAGCACGACGTTCATCTTACGGCGAGCTGCCGAGGTGTTTACAGAATCTGTCGCCCAGCACTGACCGCATTTTATTTTATTTCTACTGATCTCAACTTCTGAATGACGCAATACGTGCGTCTGACGGGAACCTTGGTGTTGACGTGTACGACCATTTGTCAGTAACACCACCCCATACACCCGTTCTTGAGATGTCAACACTGCGCCGATTTCCAACCGACTGGTACACCGGCGTGCGTGTGAGTTAAATTAGATCGAATCAGCGTGTTGATGAATTGGTTCTATTTCTACGGAAGGCAATAAAAGAGCAGACGCAGAGACAATCAAGTGAACAATATTGAAAAGAAGACGGATATATTTGGGCCGTGTCGTTCGAATGCCGCCAACAAAAATACCACACTGGAAACTGGAAACCATCTGGAAAAAGAAAAGTGGATGCCCTAAAGAAATGTTCAAATGAACCATCGTTAGAGAGATACAAACCCAGGAAAAAACACATGACGTAGACAGAATGGCTGAAGATAGAGATGGATGACGTCGATAGCTCTCCGCCTTGTGTGTTTGGTGGCGTGGGGACTGATTAGGTTAGAATGGATAGGATACGTCTTCATTTTGACGAATGCCGGCTGAATTGACAGTGTTCGTCTGCTATGTAAAGCCGTCACGTAGCGTCCGAGATGAATGCGCTCCTTGTCCACGCACAACCTCCTTATCGTTCCCGACAAAATGTGCTAGCCTTCCTTTTCACTTCGCTCAGTTATGTTTGATGTTTGCACGTTTGTTTCAGGAAGACGTCCCCCGCATCGTTATACGCGAATGTGTGTGTGCGTGCGTGCGTGCGTGCGTGCGTGCGTGCGTGCGTGCGTGCGTGCGTGCGTGCGTGCGTGCGTGCGTGTGTGTGTGTGTTCGAAATTCAACCCACTAAAACCTTTTATTCGAACAATCGAATTACCCTTTGTAGTTATTACGTACAATTGCCCATAACGCTAAGTCTATACGCGAACAGTTACGTACAATTGTTGACAAAGTGATGCGCCTTTTCTACGATTGTCCCAAGTTATATAAGTACCAAGTACCAAGAACCAAGTCCCAAGGCATAAATGGATATCTCTGTGATACCGTGTTTTAGTATTGTTATTGTGACAGACAGTTACGAACTACGAAGTTATCCAGGGATTGGTATTTTGTTCTAATTCTATCTTGTGCGTTGAACGGCCCATTCAGGGGTTAACAAAGCATACCTTATTGTGTTAGGGAGAGACACGCGTCTACATTTGTTCAATACGACTCCTGTTATTCGCCAGTTGTCTGCACGCTTGGTCGCAGTCGTGTTATATGGTAAACGGCATTTGCGCTTCGCCTTCAAGCAGTTAGCGTCGCCAAAGCCGCCTTGCCATCGAATTACGGCACGCTGAGTGTTCTCGAAACTCAAGCAACTCTTACCATGCGATGCTCACTCCGTATGTCGGAGGCTGAGCAACACAGTTAAATTTTTTTGGGAAATGTGTTTGCATTTAAGCTACGGCTTTTTCAGTATAAGCTATGATTGTTCAAATAGGCGTCCTTACTACGGCGTTTCAAAAATGGCATCAACGGTTATGGGAGTTTAAAACATACCGAAACACGTCATTCGAACGCTACCGTGGGAACGCCGTCCAATTTAGGGCGCCATCGAAGAAGTTCAGTCCTAGTTAAAACCAATGACTGTTTAGATTTCAACCAAATGACGCTGGATCTATACATAGTATATGCTAACATTAAGATATGATCTTGCGCAAGGCTGCGTTGTGTCTAACAAAAGAGTATCGAAGAACATGCACGATTGACAAGTCCGCTATGATAGGCACAATTCGTTATGATAGTTGCGATTACATGGAAGATCGAGTAACGTAATAGTCAGAATAATAATAGTCAGAATAGTAATAGGAGGTTAGTATAATTGTTACCGTCAGAAAAAGAGCATTCTAACCGACGATTCGGGAATGTTTCATTCTTTATGCAAATTTATTATGATTGCCGTTTCGTGTCATTTCAGTGTATAGTTATTTTCACATTGTATTCGATAAACATCGTGACACGGCGTAATTTACAAATATTCTCGCTCTACTTCGCTTTGCCTCACCTCACTAAACCTAGCGTTGAGTTAATATGTCGATAACTTAGTAGACGTAAAGTTGCTATCTAAGTTTCATCTGACGTAATCAAGTACGATTCTATGAACAAAAACGCGTAATTCGGTACTGCCGAAACGATTGTTCGTTAATGGCAAACGGCAACAGGCTGATATACTTGGACAAACCGGTGGCTTTCGTCATCAGGTGAACATTAAGGTTAAGTAAGCGACTGTTCGTTGATAGCAAACGGCAACAGGCCGAGTTTTGAATAAACCGGTGGTTTCGACATCAGGCGAACATTAAGGTTAAGTGTTGTGCTACGACAGGGATGCGCCTACACTAACGACGGCCCGCGTGCCAATAATAACACGAGCGAGTAACACCAGCGTGTAACCCAACCGTTCGCCGTGAACGCGCAGCGAGCCCATTACGTGCGCTGCAGGCGTGATTACTCGGGGCACGCGGCGACCAGCTCATTTATTTTAACTTTGCCGTAATGAGCGATTGCACCGCCTTGGCGTAACGTAAACAGCCGAAGACTGACGTTGACGTGAACGTCAAACTTGGTCCAAAAGAACCAGGGGCGATGACGTCAGTGGCGGTACTACGTGATGCCGGGTGTTCCGCATGTAAGGTGGATCATCAGTCACGGCTGCACGTGGTGTAAGGTGGAACGTAAGTTATTGTTGTACGTGGCGTCAGATGTAACTTCAAACTCGGTTGTATGTGGTGTCAGGTGGAACGTCAGTCACTATTGTACATGATGTCAGGTGGAACCTCATTCACTGTTGTACGTGGTGTCAGATGGAACGTCAGTCACTGTAGTACGTGGTGTAAGGTGGATCATCAATCACGGTTGTACGTGGTATAAGGTGGATCGTCAATCGCTGTTGGACGTGGTGGCATGTGGAACGTCAGCCACTGTCATACGTAGAATGTAAGTTATTGTTGTACGAGGCGTCATGCGGAACGTCAAACTGTGTTGTACGTGGTGTCAGGTGGAAAGACAATCACTGTTGTACGTGGTGTCAGGTGGAACGTATGTTACTATTACATGTCACTCGCGTATCGAAACCATACAGAACTGTCTTTCACATCGCATATCCCGGTGTCAACACGCTGTGAAGCGTTTACAACTATCAACATCGAAACACTGCAATAAGCAAGAAAGTCGTCCGTGTAAAGGCACAAGCCACAAGTTACGCCAATTATTGTTACGACCACAAAACGTTTTTGCAACACTAGAAGAAAGAATAAATCTACTGTTACTCGTTGCAAAACTGCCAAATATCACCTCGCGTTAATGACAACATGCACCAAGCCAGTAGTAGTTATTTTTTAGACTCGGTGTTAGACTCTAGGACCCACTGGATATGAGATGCAGTTTTACGTCACGTCAGGGCGGAACGTCGTCGACAGTTGACGTCATGATAAAATATCACCTACAGCTATCCGAGATGTTAGAAAGGAAATGTGAACATTCTGCCATCGTCAAGCAGTCCCGGAACTGGAAAAAGCCGCATTCTCATGCTCCGATGACGAATGTGCGTTGACCACGTAAATTGTCAGACGACACCGCTGATTTCTTCTCGGGTTCCACGTGGCCGCTCCCTTTTGATGACGTCGTTAACGCGTGATAAACGTTATCGCCGAATTGCAATGATAATGGAATTTCGATTCCGTCTCTTATTAAAACTGCCGCATCAAATGAAACATTTCCGACAGCGGCGCAACAGGTGAAAGAAATGTATTTGACGCCAAATCAATTATCTGATGATACACGGACCTACATTGATTTCACTACTGAATGAAGGATGATGATGATGATGATGATGATGGTAATGGTGATGGTGGTGATGATGATGGTGGTGATGATGATGATGATAATGATGGTGATGATTATGGTGATGATAATTATGGTGGTGATGATGATGATGGTAACGATGACGGTGACGGTGATGATGGTGATAATAATGATGGTGATGAGGATGATGAGGATGGTGGTGATGATTATGAAGATGCCGATGATAATGATGATGGTGATGGTGATGGTGATGGTAATGGTGATGGTGATGGTGATGGTGATGGTGATGATTTAGTTTTCCAGGAATCCAGTAAAATGTTATATTCTACACTGTCCCTGCTAGCGGGTGTGTGTGTGTGTGTGTGTGTGTGTGTGTGTGTGTGTGTGTGTGTGTGTGTGTGTGTGTGTGTGTGTGTGTGTGCGCGCGCGTGTGTGTGTGTGTGTGTGTTTGTGTGCGTGAGTGCGTGAGTGTGTGTGTGTAACACATTTTGTTAAAAGTGTGCCAATGCATTATACATTCCATGTCGTACATCGTGTTTAGCCGCTTTATCGCTACACGATTCGCCAGACACGGCTAGTCTACGGCACTGACTGTGTACACGGTGTAATTTCGCTCACCAACATCAAAGAGTGGGGTGTTGGAACGAGAAGAGGAAGACTGCTGTTGAGATGGGAGGACTGCGTGAAGAGGCTGGTGACGGGATTGGAGAACGAGAGTGTGGGATGGGGAGTGGACGTGGGGACGGCAGTGAAATGGGATCGGTGACGGAAGAAGAAGGGAAACGTCGTGGACCAGTATCAATGCCAACCGCAACCGGGACTTCAGGGATAAAGATGGGAGCAACCACAACTATATGGTACCGATCTGCCACTAATAAATGCAACATCCAACAAACCGGTGATCCTTCACAGACGTCAGACGGGCCAGAACACTAGGGTGCTGAACCCAGCCGGCATCCCAGTCCAGACGACAGACCCAATCATACACATTTAGGCCTACAGCGTTGACCACGCATACGAACAGACGCAAACACATTGGCGTCAGTCGAATGTGTTAAATCGGTTACACGTGAAGCTTCATATCACTGTCGCATCGTCGCGTAGCCGCGCGTATGATGACCACAGACGCAATCATACAACTCGTTTGCATCTTTATTGCGGCGACCGCGATGCAAATTACGGCTCTGTGTGAAGCCCATAACATGACATCGACGCCAAGACTCGCCGTTTTCTCGATTCCTCCTGCATATCTACAAACTCGCCGTATTCTCGATGTTTTCGCGCATCTATAAACTCACCGCTTTCTCGATTTTGCCACCTGCCTGTCAAGACTGACGTGATTATACATCAAAACGGTAACGTAATCGGATCAAAATAGAATGTCTCAGCTGTAGAATGTTCTCCTGTCACGCGAGCAGCAAGTTTTCGATTCCCGTCTAATGTATATTTTTAGTGGTACTTACAAAGTCATACTTAGAGAGACATTTTTAAATTATAAAGTACACATAATGCCATTAGCACAATGACTTTTTTAAAGTTTAACATAGGTCATCAACATAACATATTATATCATTCTACGCGGAAAAGTCAAGAAAACGGCGAGTTTGTAGATACGCAAAAAATCGAGAACACGGAGAGTTTTGCCGATGATGTCATCTTATGGGCTTCATAGCTCTGACTACGCGGTTTCTACGGCGACCGCGGATGGTGACTTGTGGTGGCCAAGCGGCTGGCCCAATGCGCCGAGGACGGCTTTCAACGACTTGGCCGAAGAGTAAGCATACTCGAACGTCTCGTGGGAACAAAATAAACTTTCTTATCTTACAGTTGAAATGCAGCTCTGTATCGGTCTGAACTAATACCGTAAGAGTAAAAACTGACACTCACTAATCTAACTATATATATATATATATATATATATATATATATATATATATATATATATATATATATATATATATATATATATATATATATATATATATATATATATATATATATATATATATATATATATATATAGTGATATATCATCTGCATACTGCTATCAAGAAACAAACGAAATGTGCTCACAATAATTAATAATGTCCGTAATTAATCGGCATGTTTGCGAGTGACGTCACATGATATTTCGGGTTTTATCACAAAAAGGTTATAATTTTATATCTGTACATGATTATTGTAAAGTAGCGTTAGTGATATACCCATAAGAATGATCATAAACACGAACTACGTTTAATATAGTTCCAAATAACATCGGATCTTCGCATTTGCCCGGAAGCGAAAAGCGAGCCTCTTGTCATGCCGAAGAGGGGCTTCGGTTCGTTTTTAATACGCCTTCGCCGTTGCGAAACCTTCGCTCCACAGCCAGTGACGCGGGCAGCTTGGATACGGCGCAACAACTGTTTCGATATTCACGTCGTTTGGTCCGTTTACGACCCCGAAATAGACTTACAGCCATAAAATGGCGCACACGTGTCGACGTATGTATAGGTGCACGTGATTCGGTCGGTTCCGTGTTTCTGTGTGTAGGATGGGTAGATGTGTGTGGTCGGGTTTGTATAAAGTACGGCATTTCGCGGTTGCCGGACATTCAAACTGCTTTACGCTTCACCGCCTGGCAGACCTGTTCATTCAATACTAACTGTGGGAAGTATTAATCTACGCCGCAATTACCGCGCGAAAAATATTCGTTCAAATTCACTCGCATGCCCGCGTGCACACACACACACGCCCGCGCGCGCGCGCACACACACACACACACACACACACACACGCATGCCCGCGTGCACATACACAAACACGCGCGCACGCACGCACACACACCAAATGTGCCGGTGATATACCTGAGTGTTATACGGAGAGTGTACAAGACACAGTGCTCAGCTAAGTCAGTCTACGTCATGTTCACGTTGTACGAGCTTCATCAACGGGATGACTATTATTGAGCACCATCGTCGTTGTCGTCGTCGTCGTTGTTGTCGGCGTCGTCGTCGTCATAACAAACACTAGTATTAAAATCAACATCATCTGCCGCCACACAACGTCCCCGCGATGGCCGTCAGGGCCAGCGTGTGTGCGAGGCAGGTCATTATCGACGCAACGTCGCTCGCACATGTCTCAATTCGAATTCGTACACAGCAAAAGTAATAAAAGGCTCTTTTCGAATGTCAATTCGCGCGTGAAATATAATCTATCAGAAATGTTCACTGTGGCACACGACCGTGTATGACAATCAACTTGTCACGCCAGGAAATACGACGCTCGTTCAAGTCGACCTCCCGGACAGCCATGTTGTGTCTGTGGCAGTAGTCTTTGTCACTAGGTGGAGGGCCTGCTTCTTCTGAAAGTGTAACGGATGTGTGCGTGCGTGGGTGGGTGCGTTCGTGCGTTCGTGCGTGCGTTCGTGCGTGCGTGCGTGCGTGCGTGCGTGCGTGCGTGCGTGCGTGCGTGCGTGCGTGCGTTATGAATGGGTTTGTGTGCGCCCGTTAATTCAAGCGTTAATATATTTTATAGTCTTGGCGGCGGCAGTTTGCCCGTCAAAGAGAAAACCACGTATTTAATAATTAACTCACTGGCTCACAATCTCATTCAGTGCTGGCACCGTCACGCGTAATGCATTTAGATGGCATCGTCACGCGATTTGTTTCCAACAAAAGCGTTGAAATAGCAATGAACATCTAAAGCACGTCGAACGAACGAGATACCAGACAACTTAGGGTCGGTGGTGCAGTTTGGAAACATAAAGATGGATGGCTATATTCTCTAGAGACACTGGCGACGTTCAGTAACACAACAAAACACCAACACACTACGAATCGCACAATGCTGGGAACCAAACCAACACTCGCACGCTCATCAATGTACTCGCCGGTACTATATCACACAGACCACACTTGTGTTAACTGACATTTCGTCCGAATAGTTTTTCGTTCGTGTTTTCATGCGAGGTAGTTCTTAAACTGAGTCTGGCATAGACACGCGGCAGAAGGATCATCGTCTTTAGTGTCTCCACCGAAAGACAAAGGCAAAGTTTCGAACAGTAGCACGTGGACTCGAGCCCCCCGTTCTCTCGACCGGCAGTCCGATGTTCAACCGCAGAGCTACCGCGCCCTGATTAATCATGCGTGATCAATATATTGAGCAGCCACACAGGAAACCACAAAACACAAGCGCACGCCCGCACGGACGTGCACGCTCACCCACGCACGCGCGCCGAACGCACGTTCACATTGGCCTTAATCCGGTTAATAATGCGTGATCGATTCACTGTTCGCATAACCGGAAACCATACGTATTATACGTCCTGCAAATGCTTCAATATTATTAATTGTCGTTCAACGACTATTGGAAAAGCAATCAAAACGTTTCAAATGAAATTGGAAAGGCAATCAGACGTAATGAGAAAGCATTCCACTGCGCATGAGAAATACACAGATTCAATTATACTGCTTTCAACCCTGTTCCTACAATTGATGTTCTACATGAACAAACATAACTACAGCATACCATGTAAACTATTAGCGCATAGAAGTGTAGAAATACGTATTTTTAAGTCGAGCGTATGTGCATGTGCGCGTGCGCGCGCTTGCGTGAGTTCTTGCGTGCGTGCGTGCGTGCGTGCGTGCGTGCGTGCGTGCGTGCGTGCGTGCGTGCGTGCGTGCGTGTGTGTTTGTGATTCCATATCTTATATATTGGCATGGTATGTCCTGGAAATTTTCATTCCAAGCCTGCATCTGGAATATATGTAAAACATTGTCGGAAGGAGTGTTCAGTTGGTATATTGCCTCTTTAAGCGGACATTGCAGCCACATGGATTGTTGTATAAACCTCCCAGTAATCACGTCTAATTTGTATAATTCAAGTATATCGCGGCTTTTTTTACACGAGCTGTATATAAAATGATCTCACAGTTTATTAGATTAGCACCAATAACAAAAAATTCGTTGTTAGTATAGTTGTTATAGTTGTTGTTGTTGTTGTTGTCGTTGTTGTTGTTGTTGTGTTGTTGTCGTCGTTGTTGTTGTCGGTGTCGTTGTTGTTGTTGCTGCACCCTAAGTGCCTAAACTTCAGTGAAGTTATCAAACATATAATATTTGCTCACATAGGTGACTCAGAGGTATGTGTTTCTAGCTTCTTGCAAGTTGTTTGCTCCTGCAATATCACGTTGCGTTCTTCATATATCTATATGATCAACTAAACACAGGTCAACTAATACGAGCAAAAGTTCGCGCTTCACACACCGAAGCCCGCGACCTCCTCGCACCCGCGGAACTCAGCAAACATCTCGCCTGCAAGGACACAACACGTGGGTACGCTCTAAAGACAACGTTACGTGTAGAAAGTTAAGTCGCCGTTAACAACCAGACAACAACAACAATACCAGACACCTCCCACGAAGGCAATTACCAGCTGAAAGACGTGCTGTCGGAAACACTTGCGAGTCGAGTTTTATCTTCGTCGTACCTCGTCGCATGTGTCCTATTCTGGCGTTATGTTGACAACTTTACGAGTTGCGCCTCCACGGTAGAGGCACTCGTAGCTACTATGCGGTAATTCAGTACAGGCGAAATAAAACCCAATTGAACATTCCCTTCCACGTCAGTCCGTGTTCGATTTTCGGAAAATCGCGGCAGTGAATCAGCCGCTTTACTGATTCAAATTGCTCTGGCCCGGCGTGATTCTATACAGTCATCTGTATAGTTACATCACAGATCGTGAATATACTGGACGGGACATAGCATGGTGTGATAAAGAGACGCGATAGTGTATACATTGATGGAAGTACTTCTAGTTTTAAAGAAAGTAACACATAATTGTAAGCTATTCATAAACAAGGGTAGCCAATCCCGTGAACCTGTTTCGCCCCGCCACCTGGCATTACTACAGTTTGCTATTCCGTAGTACTTCAGTGCAAATCGGGAAAACACGTTTAGATTCCGCGATCACATACACAGAGACGGCGGCTGCCTGTGAACAGACTTACGCAACTGTGTAAACATTAGAATAGAAATAAACAAGACCCTGACCTACTGGTCGAGGTCACGTATGCGAGTCGCAAGCTCGCCGGACAGTCGACGAAACCACGTGCATGCGTGTATACGTGCGTGCGTGCGTGCGTGCGTGCGTGCGTGCGAGTGTGGGTGGGTGGGTGGGTCGGTGGGTGGGTGGGTGGGTGGGTCGGTGGGTGGGTCGGTGGGTCGGTGGGTCGGTGGGCGAGCGCACGCGCATGTGTGCGTGCGTGCGTGCGTACGTGCGTGCGTGCGTGCGTGCGTGCGTGCGTGCGTGCGTGCGTGAATGTGTGAATGTGTGTATGTGTATTCACGCGATTGCATCTGTTAAAAGTGCACATATGGCAGGAGTTTACGTGCAGGTTTATTGATGTACATGAATTCATATTACGTGCGTACATTCATACCCAGACAACAACCTTGATTCCGCGCACCGAGAGTCTGATAGCTTGTTTGTATAGCATTGTTAAAGATATTGCGTCTACCTTTTTGAAATGTGAACAAATATACAGGTGTAAATATATGTCAACAGTGTACACTATTTTGCATTTTACCGTCTTGTGATGGTTTCGTAAGAGCTGGTTGGATACAATATTTCACGATCTTATTACGGTATCCGTGTTTCACGGTTTCAACATTTGGTAAGCGTGTACAACACACCTTCTTGCTACGTACTGAGTCAGCCGACAGACGGTAGGACAAACTACAGCTTACATAGCAATTAAGCAAAAGCTTAGCCAGATTCCGGGAACTTATTTTTGCGCCTAGTCTCAGTGGAGCCTTCCGCCATTTATCGGGCGTTTATGTCTACACCAGTCCCTCACAAATACCACAAGAATAGCTGTATTTAAACTCGCCCGTTATATAATCGAGCGTGATATCAATTAATTACGAGTTGATAATGAGTCACGAATTTGAAACAGAGTATAAATAAACGAATTTATTTTGTGTCCTTTCCAATGGATGAGATACGACGTTTCCGAAAAGCATTTGTTAGATCAGCCGTGATTGGTCCACGGCGTGTATGACTTGCCCGGACGTTAGTAAGATAAATCTTGGTGTTCATCGGGAAATGCAGTAACTGGAGGAAATTAGAAAGTTATTTGGGTGAATACATCAGTGTTGCCAACAAAATATCACAACGGGGGAGGGTGAGTGTTTCTTGTAACAGCCTGACACGTCAACTACTTGATGTCCTCGGCAGCACCGGATCAGCGGTCTATAGGACTAGACGCTTTCGTTGACCGCAATATCTTCTAAATTTGCATCCGACTGTCTGGAAACCTAAAATTGGTTAATGCTCACTTTTTCATTACTTGATTTGTTGTTGTTGTTTTATTTATGTTTCCGTAATTACGCGTTTAAGAACAACGAGTTGACAACCCCACTGATGGAAAATCACTTGGGCATGGCACGGTTGAAGGACAAGACATATATTAGCGCTTAATGGGTTTAATGGGCTTAATTTCACTGCTACAAACTTATAGGTGAAACTGCATTACGGCTACGTATGACATAAATTAAACTGATTGGCCATACGTTAAGTATTGCGATACGTTCGTAGCATGGAACGAACAGCTGACATTGTCAATCATTTTATGATTTATTACGTATGGAAAGTACTGCTATGTAGAGTTGTTCTACGACGGCTGAACATCACAGTCACGTCCCCAGTGCCAAATTCTTGATCCGCCACTGAATAAATGCCACCGTTTCTTAATATAATATAACCCAACTACGTGCAACGTTAGTCAACGGTATGTGACAAGATTGTACAAGATTGTACAATATTGCCATACAAATCAACGCTCTCCTTAATGTCAAGTGGCAAGGACGTCATTGCTTTATCGAGAACCAAACCATTTTTCATCCTTGTGTGGGCCGCACTTATCAGAGAGCTGTCATTTCTGTTTTTAAACATGTCAACGCTGTACACCCATTAAAAGATATGGTGGAGTAATCACGTGTCGTCTTCTGTGAAATATATATGTAAAGTCATATATAAACTGTTCTTTTGTTGACGCTACTTCTAATCACGCGCTCATAAGTATTTACTTTTTATTATTATAGTAAATTATTTTTATTATTTACTATATTTACAATGTCGCATAAATGACAATTGTCCACATGTGTAGTTATTCTGTATGATACGGTGTAGTTATATCTATGCTAAATGCTTAAACATCATATTTGTGTCTAAGGTGCAAGGAGGGAAATATGCCATAAACACAGCAAGGCGGAATGTTTCTACAGAAACACAAACAGTGCGGTATAATTGTTCCGTGATCGTAAGCCAGAAGGAATCCGCCTCACTATTCTGTCATCTCCTTGTTTATGCTGCAACCTGCTAATGGCACCAATCATACGATCCATAGAATAACTATCCATCAACAGAGTCAAACGAACATCCACTGATTGTATCTCAAAACAATCGATTTCCTAATGAACTCCTAATGGCATGCTGAAATGATCTGCGAATAGTTGCCTCGCGAAATTGACTGCAACATTATATTTCAGTGCGTGGTTTGCTGAGTGGGTTACTCGCGGTATTGGACGTGATCAGCAAATTGCGTCCTCCGGAGAAAACAAACATATCTCTGTTGATTAACCAAGTGACATAATCCTATTTTTCGTGATCACAACAGTCCGAGCACGTGACATCCCTGCTTCCGACATTCGCCAAAATTAAATGCCATCGCAGCTCGATGACAACAGTGTATCAGCTTGATGGCAAAGGTGTATCAGCTCGATGACAACGGTGTATCAGTTCGATGACAACGGTGTATCAGCTCGATGACAACAGTGTATCAGCTCGATGACAACGGTATATCAACTCGATGACAACGGTGTATCAGCTTGATGACAACGGTGTATCAGCTCGATGACAACGGTGTATCAGCTCGATGACAATGATGTATCAGCTCGATGACAACGGTGTATCAGCTCGATGACAACGGTGTATCAGCTCGATGACAACGGTGTATCAGCTCGATGACAATGGTGTATCAGCTCGGTGACAACGGTGTATCAGCTCGATGACAACGGTGTATCACCTCGATGACAATGGTGTATCAGCTCGATGACAACGGTGTATCAGCTCGATGACAACGGTGTATCAGTTCGATGACAACGGTGTATCAGCTCGATGACAACGGTGTATCAGCAACGATGAGTCCGGTCGGAAATAGATGAAGAACTTCCGGGAATGCCGCGAAACTTCTGGGCATAACAGAATATCACGAACGGCGAGAGATGTCATTGCAATGCATGCTAACTGACCGCTACGTAAACAATATGATGTCATTGCAATGCATGCTAACTGACCGCTACGTAAACAATCTGATGTCATTGCAATGCATGCTAACTGACCGCTACGTAAACAATCTGATGCCGTGGTCCGCAAGTGTGTCCTTTTCCATATTAATAACTATTTTTTCATGGTGCAAAAATCCTTCAAAAATCACTCGCACTTGTTTCGAATAACACTGACATGGATGTCAATTAGTGAACCGCCCCAACCTTTGTGGACGCACCGTTGCGCAACCACCGAGACAAACCAGTTGCCCCTCGACACGGGGCGTTATCGGCAGTTGGTCCAGTGGTGTTGCTCGAGACAAGCTTTAAGCATTACTCGGGTGGCGAGTCCGAGCCGAATCACGACATCGACGACAGGTCGTCATATCGGCAGACAGGAGCGTGTCCCAGCGTGGCCAAGTAAAGTGGATTATGCATCGGAAGCGTTTTACTGATTGGGCGAATCCATCGTCAGCTCATCGATCAACCGTGAAGAGCTGTTCAGGCTTCGTTCACGAGAAGCCGCGTCGCGCATTCACGCACGCACACGCCATCACCAGCATGCTATCCATCATGCAATCGTCGGGGGTCTGTACAGTTTTTTTTATGTTACAGAATTCTGCAGTTAAGTGTTTGTGGAATTCTGCAGCTAAGTGTTTGCTTTGTCCTTACGCTCGCGACCGTCTCGGAGAACGGTTACGTATTCTCACACGGTTCGTTTTTGCCGGCCGTTAATTTTTTTGTGTGACCTTCAAACGTATGTCATTCTCAAACTAGGATTACATACACTTATGGATCTGCGCAGAAGTGCATTTTATAAACGTCAACAGCTAATAGCATCTTGTATATCGATTTACAGGGCAAATCATTTGCAACATTTGACCAGTCAAGTTACGGCATTTGACAAGTCATTCTACGGCGATTGGCCTGTCCGCTTACAGCATTTAGTTTGCCTTTTACGACACTTGACAAGTTAGTTTACGACGTTTTGGATAGCATTTTACGACATATGGGATGCCCGTTTACGAGATCATGCATGTCAGTTCGGCGTTTGGAACTTCACATTCAGTAAGCTCTATGTCAAACTGTGCGTCGTACTACGATTTCGAGTAAAATGAGGTTTGCCAGTAGCCAATCGCACAGCGGAACCGTCCAGCTAGGTTCGAGTTATGGTGGATAATCGAGTTATCTAACTAAGAGTTCCCGTAGTTCTACTGTAGGGCCTATTCTTCTTCGTACCGTGTAATTCACACGTGGTTTGTCATTTCGGGCCCATGCTTTTACCCGGGCCGTGACTGTGACCAGATCGTTCAGCGTGCACGGACCGTCCAGGACTCGGCCTTAGAGGAGGTGAGACACTGTGTAGTCTTCTCCATCTCGTCAGCGTAGTGTCGCCTCCTCGTGGTCTTCCTTGCTCGGCAGACTTCGTTGCACAGATAGATGCGTGATCGCCAACAGAGAAACGGTTTGTCAGAAACCGCTGGTAGGGATTCAGCTGGTAGTGACCCCATTTGGACTATGGCTAATGTTCCTTGCAGTCGTCTTTTCCGCGTGTCCAATCTGATTTGGAGCCTATTTACATTTGCGACGTTTGTCCGGATATGTCTCCCACGTTCGGCGGGCCCAATCCTTCCCAGCGACAGAAGATTAACGCGATCACGGAACGTGTCAATTTCGCGACATTGAAATTACGCGTGCTGACCGCCCGACTGGTCAGTGCAGTGCGCCGTAGCAGGCGCCCATCCAGACTGACGCGGACTGACGCGTGTGCATGCAAGCGCACTCGCTCGGTGGCGCGCGTCTATAAGGACAACCAGAGACACGAACGTCCCTGCTTCGCGTCTTCCCGAGTTAGTGTGAAATGTTGCAGGTCTGTGCTGACTCAGCTGGTACACACGCACGCACGCACGCACGCACACACACACACACACACACACACACACACACACACACACACTTGCCACGCACACGGACTTTCTTCTGAACTTATATAAAACGTGTGTAAAGTCACAAATTGTTTTTAAAGAGGCGTGCCATCTTCGCACTACCCCCCGACTATTGGTCTGGCGGGTGACAATTACCATAATAGAAGATATCCAATTAAAATGAACCGTACTTATTATAATACTATGTGTGTGTGTGTGTGTGTGTGTGTGTGTGTGTGTGTGTGCGCGTGCGTGCGTGCGTGCGTGCGTGCGTGCGTGTGTGCGTACATATATATATATATATATATATATATATATATATATATATATATATATATATATATATATATATATATATATATATATATATATATATATATATATATATATATATGTGTGTCGTATATATATATATATATATATATATATATATATATATATATATATATATGCGTGTGTGTATATGTGTTATATATATATATATATATATATATATATATATATATATATATATATATATATATATATATATATGTATATATATATATATATATATATATATATATATATACGCACACACGCATATATATATATATATATATATATATATATATATATATATATATATATATATATATATATATATATATATATATGGATAAACAACATAAGGTAGAATGTCCATGTGTGTCTAGAGCCGAAGGAAATACGTCGACCTGTTAATAGATAATGTTAATGTTAATAGAGATTATTATTAGGTTATAGCGCTGCGGTGTGCGGCTGCTCCCTCGACCCCTTCAAACGATGTACATGTTTAGGGAGGGGGGTAATGTTTCGTCATTGGTAGCCTAACTACAAAGATATTGGTTTAATGGGTATTATTATATCAAAGCATGTGGTTTATTAATTGTTAACTGCATTTAAGAAGATCCTTATAAATTAATCGATCCTTATAAATTAATTGATTAGACCATATCCACTGTCCAAACATGTGGTCCACAGTCCTATGTAGGTAATATCGGAGGACTCCAGATCTGGAGGACTCCTAATTGATCCTTGATTACAATTGTCAACAATGACTCAAGTGCTTCATAACAATGAACTCAGTGTGGGATCAGTGAAGCCAGGAGACGTGCAACATGTCTCATAAAGCCAAGACACGCTAGTCTGGGTCTGAGAGAGCAGGGACTGAGGAGCAGAGATAAGAGAAATGCTAAACAAAGAAATGTAACCAGTGTGTTGTCAGGTAGCAAATCCTCCCATTGCGATGGTTGCTTTGTTTTACTTGAAGTGAAAGTTATTGTTGATGAAATAAAGAGGTTTTTTTTACAGTTTTCCTCATAAATACCCGGCACTGCAGACATGCAAGCATATGCATAATACTTATGCTTTTGTGTTTTAATCGCTTTGACCTTCACCATTATGAAACATAAAAGTAGCGTTCTGTATACTTGACTGTACTTGACTAAAATGTTCAAAGTACTTTGTACTTGTACTTGAATTTTTTACAAAGTATTTGTATTAGTACTTGCCTATATTTTTAGACGAGTACTTGGACTTGTACTTGGACTTGGCAAAACTGAAAGTACTTGTACTTAAGTGCACTGCCCATGTACTTGACCCATACCTGTGCTCAATACGGACTGGCGCTAGCTTACATAGCTGACCTACTCCACTTTAATAATATAAATGTAAATATAAATGTATTTTAAGCGCCTCCGAGTGGATTTATCTAGATTGATGGCGCTATACAAATGTTCTTATCTTACCGTATAATGGATCGAGACTAACGCGTACTAATGTCACTAATTAAGACCACTTATAAAAAGTGAACGCGGAACGGGCAATAAAAACGGAATCTGGCCGGCGGCAAGCGGTGTTTCTTGGGAACACGCTTGATCTGCCCAGATGGGACAGACTTCCCCAAGAAGGCGGGTGAAGGACGAGGTAAAACCGCCAGCGGGTGCGAGTTTAATTCGGTTGCGCAAATGATTAGTCTGGTGGCGATATGCGCCCACCTGGTGAACCGTAGTTTCATTAAAGTCAGGTGCATTTTATCCTGACACATTCGACTGATGGGGACGGAGCACTAGCCTACTTCCAGGTTCATGTCATACGAGCAAAATGCCAGAGAGGTAGAGACGATATAATCCCAGTTGGCTGTCTGGAGAGTATTTTTTACAGGAATATGGCCATATTTGAGGACTACGTGTAATGAGTACCACGTCTAGAGTACGGCGTCACGTGTACAGCGATGGCGGCTGTTCTGTGGAAATATCTAAGTATAGAACTAAACAAGACACTGACCTGCTGACCGAGGTCACGTATGCGAGTCGCAATCTCTCCGGGCAGTCGAAGAAACTGCGTGTTAGTTAGGACAGTCCATTCTTTGTGTTGTGTTCTGCTTTGTCTTTATGTATTTCTCCAGCAGGTTAATGAGAGAATGTGTGTTAACATATATGTTGACTTTTTTAAATAATCAAAATATACATTTGCGAACACCATTAACACCGTTAACATTGTTTCGAATGGAAAAATAAACAGTGAACTATGTGACGTCATCATTGTCCGTGATGATGACATGCGCGGTGACGACAACAGTGATGGGCGGGGTTAGTTTGTGTGACCCGTAGGAACGCCAACCCGTCGTTTGCTCCATTGGTCTAACAACCTTTGCTCATGGGTGCAACCAAAAGTAGTGTACAACTCCGTTAACGCCATAATCCATTACTCGACCACCCGTCATATCTCCAACCTGCCACGTTGCACCGCCTTGTGTAAACACGACTTTTACCTGAACACAGTGTGTTCGCGGTCCTCCAACGTCGAGTTAATGATGCAGTACACAGTATATGATCGCATCATCGAAGTCTGTACATAAACTGTTGTTTTGGCTCTCCTCCTTTTCCCTGTAGGCCGGGGTGAGGCTGGCACCGATACCAGTCGTCGATTTGTTTCCCCTTCTCCAGAACTTGTCCCGTTTTACTACCGTCTCCACTAATCGTCATATACAGAAACATGTGCTATCGTTACGACCAACACGAGAAAACACCTGGACGCAAGTATAACGCCACAGCACGCGCGGCGGTGACAGAGAGACGCTGTAAAAAAGTTTAGCTCGCTGTCGTCTCATTATCGACAAGAACGTATATCAACAGTAATTGACTAAACAAAACAATGACGATGTTTCACAAAGGCTTGAAGAACACCGAACGAGCAGCCTGCTGTTTTGCATAGCATTCCAATGATATAGGCGTTTTCGTGTTCGCAGAATCGTAGACCTGTCTAGGTTATTACCGACAACAAGAACGTTGCCACATTGTCTGACAAAGGTACGGGTGAACACTAAATACGGCGGTCTCTGTGATTACTTATGCGACTGGTTTTATACGCTGTATTGAATTATTTTCAGATGTGTCTCGAAGTTATGCGAGTCACTAGATAACGACGGCTTGACATCTTGTCTGCTTATAAAGAGGCCGTTTATTCATTCATTTTTAACACACGATTCTATATCTGCATGGCTGCATTTAGTTCAGTGAGCGCGGCAGCAGGAGTCGGTTGTTATCAAAGAAAACAGATATAAGGCAAGATATTCAAAAATGCGTCATCTAATACGTTAGTTGACGCTGTAATCAACGGCTGCGTTGATGGATTAGCGAATTCGTGTGAGCCGAAATTTAAAAGCAATTACGAGGCTGTCATTTGTGGACTGGCACTGACACGCCACTGATACGCCGCGCCACGTGCTCGCCGCTTCTCAGAGATAATCTCTGAATGTGCTCTATAACGGTATGTCGTCATCGTCATCGTCAGAGGAACAGAACGAGTCGTGCCGACAGGCGCTGTACAAAATTAATGTGATAGCAATACCCGTCAGGCGTGCGTGCGTGTTATATATATATATATATATATATATATATATATATATATATATATATATATATATATATATATATATATATATATATATATATATATATATATATATATATATATATATATATATATATATATATATATATATATATATATATATATATATATATATATATATATATATATATATATATATATATATATATATATATATATATATATATATATATATATATATATATATATATATATATATATATATATATATATATATATATATATATATATATATATATATATATATATATATATATATATATATGGATAGTTTCAAGAGTCACGTTACCTCATTCAACTACATAACGTCATATATATATATATATATATATATATATATATATATATATATATATATATATATATATATATATATATATATATATATATATATATATATATATGTATATATATACATATATGTACATATATATATATATATATATATATATATATATATATATATATATATATATATATATATATATATATACATATATGTATATATAAACATATATACATATATATATATATATATATATATATATATATATATATATATATATATATATATATATATATATATATATATATATATATATATATATATATATATATATATTGACGTTATGTAGTTGAATGAGGTAACGTGGACTCGTTGAAACTATCCAGTCTTCGAAAGACAGTAAGACGATTTGAACCTAGTTCAAACTCGTAGCAATGCCTTCAAGCCCGACATAGCGCGTACTTGTAATCGGTGCCCGGACCGCTGTAACTATGGTGCAATAGGTCCGTGCGGCCCTATCGCACAACAGGTACACGAAATCGCGATGCTTTATCGCGTGCGACATGTCAGACTCGCAACTAATTACGCGGTCCAGTGAGTGGTGATGTTGACGAATTGCGACGATTAGCCACGTAACGTTCCTAAAAGAAACTATTCACCTGGACATGGTACACAATTGTTAATATGCCCAATGCAGCTGTCGCAGCTGCAGCAGAAGACGACGATTGAACCACGACATGATAAAACTAAGTGCTACTCACCGCCGTATTATCGATGGTCATCATAAGCTTGTACCCAGGCAGGACGCTCGGGTCGCGGTTCACGTCCTCTATGCCCATGCTCACGGCAGGGAGCTGTCCCAGTCCCCCGGACCACGACCCGCTGAATGGGAAGAGGCCCAGCAGCCACAGCTCAGTCCGGTTGTCCGCCCGGGTTTTGTTGGCGGAGTCGGCTCTCACACCCAGCAACACCGCACATAACATGTAGAGTCGACACGGCGTCATCTTATGTCTCATCATGCGGCGTTATAGGCTATTAAAATATGTTTTGCACGATTAACTACGACACACGTGTATCAAACGCGACGCCAGACCAAGAATTTGATTTCCTTCCTAATCCGCCAGTCTTCCATAGAACGCCACGAAAAGTCGAACCAAATCAAAGGAGACGCCACACTTGTTTTTCCTGCCCGGTCCTACCCCTGCACTCGACGGGCGTCAAGGTAGGTGCCCGCCACGAGCGAGAAAGCTGCTCATTCGCGCCCGCCTCTCGCGATCCCGCCTGGAGAACTTGCAAGGCCAACGTCGTCCACCTGTAGCAGCACCAACGTGATCATCAGCAAGTGCGCGTTTCCTCCCGGTCAATCCGCCCGAAGCCGACGGTAGCAGAAACTCGACTAGTGGCGGTACAGCGCGGCGAGCGTGTCGCTGGCTCGAGCCCGATTCTCCTACTGAGCACGCGATACACACCCGACTGGCTCCCCGGCAGCGCGGCGAAACGTGGGCGCGACGCCACAGGCTGGAGTGCGCAAGTCGGTGATAATCTGACGTCGATGGGTGCGCTAGGCTCTCGAGCGCTCACAGGCCGCGCCCAATCACTGGCCGTCTTCCGCTGAACAACTTCGGGATAGTTGTGAACACTGATCAAAAAAAGTCAAGAATGTAGCATGTCTGTCGTCCTTAACTAATCTGCGGTTGGCCGTTGGTCGCTATAGTGCTTAATTAATTTCGTAAAACTAACCTCTAATAGTTCTTACGCAGTTTGTCGTACTGATAAAAACCACTCATGTATCGTAGTGCATGAAATCGATACACATTCATGTTCATTATAATTTATCAGCTATTTTATTTAATAAAATTTAAAGCTGGTATTAGTTTGTTAAATTTAAATTGAAATGATCACCTTTCCCAGGCGCACAGAGAAACTGTCAGTTGACAAAGATAAAGACAATTTTATTGGCAACTCAGCAGAGTTGGATTGACATCATTAAACAGTTAGTAAAAAATTATAATATTATTATAGTATTTATTGCCAGTTGTGTAAACACCATGGGATCAGAGATTGTTGATACCTATTCGTCCGAGTCAATGGATTACTGCACTCTAAAAACAGATTGGTTGAGAAAACAATCAATCTAATTGCTTGACCCAATATTGGTTGTATATTGGTTGTTTGAACCAATATATTGGTCAACTAGTGACCAAAACGTTGGTTGTCCGGTAACCAATCACATTGGTTACGCCTACAACCAATATTTGATTATTTATCAATGTTGCTTTATCGTGCAGTACAGCAACTTCATATGATGTATTAGTACATTAAATTAGTAATATAATTGGTTGGCCCAATATCGGTTGTCTTAACTAATATATTGGTCAACTAGTGACCACTATGTTGGTTGTCCGGTAACCAATCACATTGGTTACGCCTGCAACCAATATTTGATTATTATTGTTGCCTGATGCCTTCCTTATTGTACATTTCACACATTTAAGCCGCTGTATTAGTAGTTTGTGAATCTTATAATAAAAACATGTCATCACGAAAACGAGGAATTTCGTTGCTATATCACCCCAATCTGTGGCACCGAATGCATCCTTCTTTGTGGTCGATGATTTCACCCTCTCCCGCCATTGGCATTAATCCGGCTTCGAGGCTCCAGTCTTAATTTCAAGTGTTTTTTTTCTAAGTTTCACCAATTGTGAGAGTGCATGCGTTTGCTGTGATTGTCGCTCACCAGGTGTGCATTATATCATAAAATATGTCTTTTGTCGGGTAGGAGATGATTAAGTTTATGTGAGCTTATACATTCACTACAAGACAAATACATAAATACCTTTTATGTAACAACTGTCTTGACAAAGTGAACACTTTAATACTTCAACGTATCTGGAATAATTGTTACTAATTTAAGGTGGGCTAAAAACACTTCACAATAAGCCATTGTTCATTGAGCATTCGCCTTGCCTGACAACGCTTCCACAGTTTAGCACGCTATATTATTAATAGTAATAACACAGTTTCTTTCGTCGTCAGGAAGTGCTTAAAATCTGCATTTATTTTCATTATATACGATAACATGTTTTCATAATATGCATTCGCATGCGTGGCGGAAAGCGGAAATTAACAAATGCACAGATAAAAATCTTAAATAAGCAATTAAGATCGTAATCACTATTTATTGACATGCGGGTTAGAAGCTATTCAGGTGCTAACATATTTATAGAAGTTATTCAGGTGCTAACATATTTATAGAAGTTATTCAGGTGCTAACATATTTATGGAAGTTATTCAGGTGCTAACATATTTATAGAAGTTATTTAGGTGCTAACATATTTCTATAAGTTATTCAGGTGCTAACATATTTATGGAAGTTATTCAGGTGCTAACATATTTATGGAAGAAGGTGTCTTAATGGCCACCTTACTCAACCTAACGGCCGAGTATTTTCGCACAGTTGATGGGCAGTTGGTTCCACGCTAACGCGTCTGATCTTGTCGCCGGTGGTGTAGACGCACTAATAGCACTGGCGGACGAAATCACAGCGATGACTTAAGAGAAACAGATTGTATGATTGACCTCACCTCGTGAGTGCACATGTGCACTTCTACAATCCTATTTTTAGGTGGGTTAATATGCATTTTTTAAAAACACTTACAAATAAGCCATTATAAACAGAGCACTCGTCTTGCCTGTCAACATCTATACAACTTAGCATGCTATGATATTAATATTATTATAGATAAGTGTATCAACAACTACCAGGAGGTAGACGTGCAGAAAATAACGAACAGATAATAGCCACGACTTGGCCTCAACCAATTATGAGATTTAATTTTTATTTTTCACAGTATATTGTAGAATATATGTACAACAAATTGCTGAATCGTGTACGTGTCATGCATGGTGTCCACGACGTGGCTTTCACATGACAAAAACTTTGATGAAGTTATCTTTTTAATCTCACAGTTGGTTAATGCTACGCCCTAACTTTGCTACGAAATCAATGTTATGCATTTTCTACACTTCTAGTTGTTAAAGCACGTATCTCCATTCTGTGGCTCAGAATTGTGAAAGTGGACATATTCACTATGCGACAACCGGCCTCAGATAAAATACAACATGGTGTATGGCGCATGACAAGTCGTTAGTACGCGTGAATCGAGTGTACTAGGGTGTGGTGGACGGCACTAACGACACTAATGAATAACAACTATCAGTTGTCATGACGACGACGATGAACACTGTTTAGGATGTTATCCTAATTGGAGTGTCTTGCGATATCGGGACCCGACCAACTGAATAATTACAGGTGACAATATCAGCTTTCATTACGGACGTTAATGTGTTCTCTGACGGACGTTGGCAACATGGCCGAAGTCATTAAATGCACGTGAAAGGTACTGTCCAGGTACACCCGGCACCCGGCTGAAGTCTCAATGGACGTGGTCACTGCGCCATCGCTTTTTCGTGCTGAAATTCAATGATCGCCAATATAACCACTCGTCGCCATCTTGGAACGCACGTACACAGTGACGTTTATCTTAGAGGAGTACGTTGAGCGTCCGAGCATCCTACTGCTACTCCGTAAACAGGGTTTCTTTTTTTGTGGGGACAGATTGCCTCACGTCGATTCTCTGGTAAATATGTTGTGTTCATGAACGTCCCTGTTACGTCATTCCTTACGTACCGTGGTCCTTAAGATGTCGTTATGTTATAAACACGTGAGTGGAAGTGCAAAGATACGTCAAAGTATCGATGCGCCCCAATACTATCGAGAGTATATTGAGTGTTTTCTTTTACAATATACTGAATTAATGAGAATAATTATAGTTAACAAAATCAGCAGGGAATTGTGAGACACGTCTGACTAAAAACTATGCAGCTCGTGTCTACCTCGAAGCGTTCTGAGAGAGTGTTTACAACTAATGAAGACATACGGATCGCTAAGCGGTCCCCATTTTATATCCACATAGATAGGTCGCAAGTGATTCGTCGCAAGCAGCCACTGTTGGCTGTTATCTACGAAGGGGCGTGTTGACATAACTCCCTTCTGAACTGATCCAACAGCACTGACCAACATGGCGTGTTAACTATCCTCAATGACAAACGAGCCCAGTGTTATCGCACTTCAGCTGGATATAAAGCAATCACAATAACGTAGATGTGATAACTAGCATTGCATTTTGTGTCTGACGCTTTGTTATTTCAAAAGTGTCCAAGTTTCGAATACATGTAACCGGTGTTGTTGATTTAAAGGGCAGTTTATATGTGCCTGTGTTTGGCGACTGTCTAGACGTCCTTACGTTTAGCTAGTTAATGCTTACGCCTGATCTGTCGATGACTAAATATCGTAAATATTCAGTAGATGAACCGGAAGCTGAACACCGACTGGAGAAGTGAATATAACTCGAAACGTCGCCTCAGTGTGCGCGTGCGTGCGTGCGTGCGTGCGTGCGTTCGTGCGTGCGTGCGTGCGTGCGTGCATGTGTACACGTGTGTGTGTGTGTGTGTGTGTGTGTGTGTGTGTGTGTGTGTGTGTGTGTGTGTGTGTGTGTGTGTGTGTGTGTGTGTGTGTGTGTGTGTGTGTGTGTGTGTGTGTGTGTGTGTGTGTGTCTGTGTGTGTGTGTCCACGCGTGAATGTGCACATGTTCATGCACATATTGGCGCATGCATGTGCGTGCTCTTTGCGCTATGCATATACGACACGAATAGTTCATTTCGATTTGAATTCATAGTTTTTTACTCTTTCATTTCTTTGTTATTCAACTAACCAATTTATTTCATTTTCCTTTCACGCATTCCCTTTTAATGCCGATGCGCTAACACAACAGGAACATAGAAAGCAGTCTAGGCGTATCGTTCGTCATCATTCGTCATTCAGTATAAGTACGGGAAGCGTGGTAATTACACGTGTGGTCTGAGAATGATGCATTGAACGAACATTGACAATGAACGTTCACCGAATGCGAAGAGAAAATAGAAAAATTGCTTCAATAAGGTTGAGGCAAACCAATCATTCTACACATTTTTACATATAAACTAGACATCAAAACATAAAACATGCATCAAAATAAATAATGAATAATAATTGAACACGGCTGGCGTTTTCTTCTTTCTATTAATACTAACAACGTCTGTCGATTGTCGTGGAGCGCAGTGGCTCTGCAGTTGGAACGGCGGACTTCCAACTGAGAGGACGGGGAGTTCGAGTCTATCAGTTTCGAAACTTGGGGAATTTGGTTCAACCCACTTTTCCTAGGTCTTTCGGGTGAAACCCTAAAAGCCATAGGAAATGGAGAACACCTGCCGCTGTGGACACAGAGCCGATGATCTCAGTCAATAGAAACACCTTCACGTTGACTCTTGAGCCCCTCGCTGCCCGAAATTCAGTGCCGGATTAACAACGTGGGGGTGGGGGCTAGTACAAACATTAGGTGGGAACACTTACCTAGTGTCTGAAAGACGAAGTCCGACACGACACGGTATTGGCCATGGAAGTAACCCCCTACCTTAATGTTTGAGCATAAGTATTCACAATTTGTTTTTCGACGATAGCATACAAACATCCGTAGCAAGAATTACAGAATATAGTGATATACCAGAACATAGTAGGAGATAACACAGCGTACACTAGAGACAGTACAAGTTCTTCCGAGCACACAAAGAGTGCGATCCAAATACGTGTACTTTACTCCAAATTAGTTTAATAAGATAACAATGTAAGTTTAATAGCATGCACATAAACCATTCGTCATATTGTAAGGCGCACTAAGTGTACCGGACACCACTGCGCCAGAAGTGTCACTGTAAGGCGCGCTAAGTGTACCAGACACCACTGCACCAGAAGTGTCACTGTAAGGCGCGATAAGTGTACCGGACACCACTGCACCAGAAGTGTCATTGTAAGGCACGCTAAGTGTACCGGACACCACTGCGCCAGAAGTGTCAAGATTAACATAGAACTAATACACAAGATTGCGTTACTAATAATTATTGTTATGTCATAAACTTCACGTCCGTATTTTCTGACGTTCCTTTCATCCTGTTCGACCTACGTTACTTTGCGGCGGCGTCACATTCACGACTACAGCACAAAAGTTGAACGGAGGTCGGAGCCCGGTTCAAAGGAAGCGAAGATAGACTCTAAGCGGCTGATCAGATGGATTATGACTGATTGTTTTTTATCCGGCGCTTCCCGACGTGCGAACTAAGAAGTTGCGCGTTCACCTGGAACAGTTCACGGAACTACGCATATTACAGCTGATCTGAGAAAAATTACCAACCATGACACGTGTCAGGTTTTTGTCAGTCACATATGGTAAAAAGATGACAAGCGTGTGGCTATCAAATAGATCTGCGCCGTAAGTAGAAACTATGTTGGTACCGCACTCCGATCGACAGAACGAACAGTCGGAAAAACGTAAGTGCGGTACAGAAACACACCACTCTCAAGATCTAGCCTGTTAGCATTGAGGAGAGGAGCTGTTTAACTCGAAATGCGGCCAAGCGCGAAGATCAGTAAAACTCGCTGAACTGTCAATGTGTAGAGGTATACTCGTACAAAAATCCAATTACACCGCCTCTACCACGCACTTAGCCATGCTTGAGGTTACGGTTACACAGAAGCAGGCGAAGTAGTGGTGCATCTTTTTGAGTATACGCCAACACATTCAGCGCACACACACACGCACACGCACACGCACACGCACACGCACAAACACACACACACACAAACACACACACACACACACACACACACACACACACACACACACACACACACACACACACACAAACACACACGCACACACACACACACACACACGCACACGCACACGCACACGCACACGCACACGCACAAGCACACACACACACACACACAAACACACACACACACAAACACACACACACACACACACACACACACACACACACACATTATTTTTTTCTGAAGGTGATTAATTGACTACAAGAATTTTGTTGAAATCAAACACGAGGGAAAGGTGTGAGCGATTATTGCGCTCATTCAATGTATAAAAGCGATGTCCTTCAAAGGATGGAGCCATGTTTCATTTTGATTATTGCCGTGCCAATATTAAAAGCGCGTCCTTCTCATTCATGTAGAGTAAACGATACGTTACTTTGAAAAAGATTAACGAATACAGGCAACGTATGCCGTTGATGATTACTGCTGCCCGACAGAACAGTTCAGTGGTAAACACCGACGAGGAATTCGGGGGTTGGTTTATCTCAGCTGCTCGACGCATTCATTATCGTACTAAGGCAAAGAATAATGCAACTCGGTGTAAATAATCGAGCAGAACAGATTCGTCGATCTTTTTGAAGTCTCCACAAATCCTTGCGCAGCGACCAGGATTTGTGTAGAGTGAGATTGTTGCTTTTTAGTGCGTGCGTAAACTTGCGTGCGTGCGTGTGAGTTTGTGCGTGCGTGTGTGCGTGTATGTGTGCGTGTGTGAGTGTGCGTGCGTGCGTGCGTGCGTGTGTGTGTGTGTGTGTGTGTGTTTGTGTGTGTGTTCGTGCATGCACACTTCATAGCAATATCGTTGGGCTATGTGCATTGTTCGTTAAAATCTATATTAATGTTTGAAATTTGATGTTTGAATGCGGTCAAGTCATCATTTCATACAGTTTAATGTTTACATTCCGAACAAAGAGATATACATCCCTCTGGCCCTCTCTTCCTCCCTGCCTCGCTCCCTCTGTCCCTCTCTTCTTCCCTGCCTCGCTCCCTCTGTCCCTCTCTTCCTCCCTGCCTCGCTCCCTCTGTCCCTCTCTTCCTCCCTGCCTCGCTCCCTCTGACACTCTCTTCCTCCCTGCCTTGCTCCCCCCTCTCTCTCTCTCTCTCTCTCTCTCTCTTTCTCATTTCCTCGCTCCCTCTGTCCCTCTGTCCCTCGCTTTCTCCCTGCCTCGCTCCCTCTGTCCCTCTCTTCCTCCCTGCCTCGCTCCCTCTGTCACTCTCTTCCTCCTTACCTTGCTTCTTCTGTCCCTCTCTTCCTCCCTGCCTCGCTCCCTCTGTCTCTCTCTTCCTCCTTGTCTTGCTCCTTCTGTCCCTCTCTTCCACCCTGCCTCGCTCCCTCTGTCCCGCTCTTCCTCCCTGCCTCGTTCCCTCTGTCCCTATCTTCCTCCCTGCCTAGCTTCCTCTATCACTCTCTTCCTCCATGCCTCGCTCCCTCTGTCCCTCTCTTCCTCCTTGCCTTGCTTCTTCTGTCCATCTCTTCCTCCCTGCCTCGCTCCCTCTGTCTCTCTCTTCCTCCTTGTCTTGCTCCTTCTGTCCATCTCTTCCACCCTGCCTCGCTCCCTCTGTCCCGCTCTTCCTCCCTGCCTCGTTCCCTCTGTCCCTATCTTCCTCCCTGACTAGCTTCCTCTATCACTCTCTTCCTCCCTGCCTCGCTCTCTATGTCACTCTCTTCCTCCCTGCCTCGCTCCCCCTCTCTCTCTCTCTCTCTCTCTCTCTCTCTATCTCTCTTCCTCCTTGCCTCGCTCCCTCTGTCCCTCTCTTCCTCCTTTCCTTGCTTCTTCTGTCCCTCTCTTCCTCCCTGCCTCGCTCCCTCTACCCCTCTCCTCCACCCTGCTCCCTCCCTCAGTCCCTCTCTTCTTCCTTGCCTCGCCCTTTCTGTCCCTATTTTCTTCCCTGCCTTGCTCCCTTTCTCCCTCTCTTCCTCCTGCCTCGATCCCTCTGTTCCTTTCTTCCTCCCTGCCTCGCTCGCTCCGTCCCTGTCTTCCTCCCTGCCTTGCTCTCTCCGTCCGTCTCTTCCTCCCTGCCTCGTTCCCTATGTCCCACTCTTCCTCCCTGTCTTGCTCGCTCACTCCCTGACTTCCTCGCTGCCTTGCTCTCTCCGTCCCTCTCTTCCTCCCTGCCATTCTACGCTCCCCTTTGTTGTCCATGTTCGTCCCTCGGTTCCTTTCTTCCTCCCTGCCTCGCTCGCTCCGTCCCTGTCTTCCTCCCTGCCTTGCTCTCTCCGTCCGTCTCTTCCTCCCTGCCTCGTTCCCTATGTCCCACTCTTCCTCCCTGTCTTGCTCGCTCACTCCCTGGCTTCCTCGCTGCCTTGCTCTCTCCGTCCCTCTCTTCCTCCCTGCCATTCTACGCTCCCCTTTGTTGTCCATGTTCGTCCCTCGGTTCCTTTTATTACAGCTTTATTTTCTGATATCTTCTTTTTCCCTTTTCATTAGTACATTCTCGTTCTAGTTCTCGTTCTCGTTCTCGTTCTCGTTCTCGTTCTCGTTCTCTTTCCATCCATTTCTTCATCTCCACAGTCCATCTTCCGTTCCCTTCCAATCGTCTTGGGTGAAATATTGACAGGAATAGTTGAACGATCGTTGAAATAATATTTTTAATTAACTGCCACACGGACGATGTCCCTACCTTGGCATTAGCTGGTCTCAACAACTTCACATGCGTCGGCGTCATATGATCATTATTTAGTAATTACCATTTTTGGCACGGACATAATCTAAACACAACATGACGCCATCCTTTGAAGAACATTGATTTGACGAGCGCAATAACAAGTCTCGCGTTTCCGTCATGTACGACGTCAACACATTTCTTTGAATTTCCCATCGTCTGTCACACTGCGGAGTAGATCATAAAGGTCACGTGGTGAGGTAGGTAACCCGTGGGACTCGGGGCTGACGCACCAGTTCTTCCGGTTTTGATCTAATTCCTTGGACGGTGGAGGTTTGTTACCCCACTGCGATTATACATTAGTCGCTAACAGCCATTGCATACGTCCGCACTCATTTAATGTACTAAGTGGCTCACGTGTATCAAATATGTTGACAACAACCACTTATCAAGAGTGACATTGTTCCTGTCAAACATTACACATTGATGAAGTGAAATATCTGCAATGATTATGTGAACAAAACCCTGCAGCGGCTTCTCACTATAAAGATTCCCGATAATAAGGAAATAACCTCCTAAAAGATGCACCTTTCAAATTCCCGTTTTGCCCTGTACTGTTCGTCACGCCCCCTGGTGCCCACGGATAATGAACATCGGAACAATTTGTTCCGCAAAACTTTCTACAGCCATTTCCACGTGCAGCACCAGTAGGTCATATCCAATGCAAATATCCGAAGGACGTCTTGAAGAAGTAGTCGACGAAGAAGCAAATATTCCTGAATATTGGATTATCCACTGCGCACACAAACATATCATGTCGTTATATGAAATGCCGGTAGGACGATACGCGACAATGGCCGGCCGGCAGACTCGGCACTGAGTTAGAGCCGCGCGTGCCTCGAACAGACACGCGGTGACATTCTAATCATTGCTAATCACATCTGTCGCGACCGCACGATCTTCGCAATCACACGCTTCCGTCGCTTGCCTGCTGAAGTGTCCGCAGTCTACGTGACGTAACAACTGGTTCTTGAACATTTGGAGAATATTAATACGGAAGGGTGGGTTGTCTACGAGTCACTCATACGTGTGCACGTATTAGTCTAAGGACATTTTGTTCAGCCACCATAAAAAATTGTAGCAGTGTAAAATAGTCAACAGTACCAACGTAATATTTGTAAGAATACAGCAGCTACTGTCAGCGGCAGCGGCAAACAAATTTGTATCGATTAGAGAAAACGATTCAGGTGATGCCTATTGCCATAGATTAATTCTTCTGCGGTCGAAAGTTGAACGAATGTAGATTCCAGGCCCAGGCGATCACCGATTTCACCGCAGATTTCTTCAATCGATTGTTCTTGAGACTGGAATCAACAACTGCTTACTCGGTCGGTCGACAGCTTCGTACGATATAATCTTGTATAAACAACGAATGTTAAAAGTATGCCCGATGTTTTTGCTTTTTCGAACGCTCTAGTCATGAGGTATGTTCTGAGAGAGAAAGCTTCTTGCGTCACCGTGTCGACCACATGTCCTCCACATGTCATGTCGCCCTGTCGACCTGTCGCCTTGTCGTCATGTCGCCATGTCGGAATGTCGCCCTGTCGCCATGTTTGTTTTGTGCGACCAGGATTTAATTGCGTTGAATGTTTTATTAGTCTAAATATTATTTAATCCATATTGTATAAAACTCCCACGAATGCCGATACACCATGATACGTTATCTTAATCGACGAACAGTCCATTTCCCAACAACTTGTTGTTCCTAAAACTTAATTTAACTTGGGCAGACGTGCTTTCTCGATCGCTGCGCCTAGGGTCTTTTAAATCACCGGAAATTATAGCTATCTTCCGAATAAAAATCAAGAGAATTTATTCCACCTTAAGTCTTTAGTGGTCCTTTGTTGTGATTATGACTTTTGATCATCCCATGTTCATTATAATGCTTAACGATTCTTGTTTGTTGTGACTCTAGGCTCCGGTTCCTAGGACATAGGCGCTATAAACGTGCGTTATTATTAATAGTATTATGGTGCATTACAATTCATTGACTCGCCATCTAGCGAATGGAGCTACACTATTCTTAGTACCGTCTGTTGCCAGTGATTAAATCATTACAGTAGAACGTTGAACGAGCTCGGATTCAAACGGATTCGAAGCGGATTCGAAGCGATCACTATTGATTTCACCGCAAGTCTCCTATAAACAAGCGATGATTCGTATGAATCGATTGTTATCGGGTCGTTATTCTGTCGTCAGACATCTACGTTTAATACGCTCGTATAAACCAGGAATATTGAAAGCATACCGGATGTTTTTTTTTTGTTTTTTTTCAAATTATTGTTTGCTGCGGCCGGGATCCACAATCGCGGGAATGTTTCACGTGTCTAATTATTTATTTTATCCAGATTAGTTACGCATCCCGTCGGTTTACTACACCATGATACGTCATCGTATAACCGACGAAAAGTGTACATCGCCACATTAAGTGAATACGCCGATCATTACTATATTCTAAGACGCGAACGAAAATATAAACTACATTACAATATTAAACGCAAAGTAAACAGCAATCCCACAATGCCTTGCACTAATACCTATTCGCCATCTAGCGAATGGAAATACACTATTTCGGATACCCTCTGTTTCCAGTGATTAAATCCGTACGGTAAAGCGTTGAACGATTGTGGATTCGAAGCGATCACCGTTGATGTGATCGCAAATCTCCTAAATACGCGCGATTCATGTCAATCGATTGTCACAGAGACTGTCATTAACGGCTCGTTACTGTGTCATAAAACGCCTCTTTCCATATCCTCGTATAAACTATGTCCGAATATTGAATATACAATTTTGGGCTTTGTTATAATATGCTCTTGTTATAAGCCAAATAAAGCGTGTTATTTCGGGAAAATCTTTGACGCAGCACCGATCGTCACGTGGACCACAGTTGTCCACCGAGTTGATCGCGGTTATCTTTCTTTCTTGCCAATCACGATCGCTCCATTTGCTTCAAGGGCGCAGCTAGATCGTTGTCTGTAATGTCTGGCTGGAAGTCGTTATCGCTGCACTAATGAAATTATGCCGAAAGGTTTTTATTGACGCAGTGTTGCCAGATCGCTCGGATATGGGTGCACGTAATGAGAAATGCGCACGTGTTCGCGCGTAGCTTAATTGGGCACTCTTGCTCCCCCCCCCCCCCCCCGCCATACGGAGTGACACCGGTGAGCAGTTAGTGGTAAGCCACTTGATGGCCAATATAATATGTACAATGGCCGGTTCAGTGGCTGGTCCGGCGTGATTGGGAGGCGGGGCAGTCACATGGGACCAGTTTCGCTAAGATTTGGATGTGCACATAAACGTGATTTCCTTTTGCTCGTACGATAAAGTTGGCGTATAAAGTAACGTTTGATTTAATAATACTATGATGCGTGGCACGGCCAACTTTATGTTGCCAGCTTAGGAAATATATGACAATGGGGTTGTTTCATATGTAATGGCCAGGAGGGAGTATGATACATACAGCGCCTTTGTAGTAATGCTACGCCCTAAATACCGTGTACGCCACATACGCCCTGTACGCCGTGTACGTCATGTGAGTTATGTACACCACGCACGCCATGCCCGCCGTGTACGCCGTGCACGCCATGTACGCCATTTACGCCATGTACGTCATGCAAGCCACGTACGCCTCGTGTGCCATGTATGCAGTGTGTGTTGTGTATAAGTACAAGTCCATTTACAGTACTTGCTGTACTTAAGTACACAAGTACTCAAGTACTCGAGTACTTGAACCCATCCCTGGTGTCGTGTATGTCGTGTGCGCTGCAATATAAATGAATTGCGTCACTAAGCTGAATTTGTTATTTTGAATTTCAGTGAATACTATTTAAACAATATTTCAGTACTTTTCTTTAAAAAAAAATAGCCATGCAGTAAATAAACCCTTTGTCGTGGCACATGAACTGAGACTGGGTTGATACGTGGTCCTTTGGCGAAATGACTTACGAAGATGGGCGATAATAAGGCCGATATTCGCTATCTCTCGCATATGATGTCTGAACGGGACTGAATCGATGTTCGCCGTAATGGTAAGCCGACGAAAGAGGCAGGCCGCAATTCGGATGCGTAATTTACGTCGGCGGTCGTGTTTCACTAAATTTGGTTATATCTCCATGAATACATATGACCTGGGGACAGGAGTGTCGCACAGAACATCGCGTTGGATAACACGCCACGCACGACGGATCGACGCGATAGTTGCCATGGATACAGCCAGTAAAGCAGCCATGCGTGTACTTAGCTTTATCGAGCATCGTGTGTTGACGAGCTCGGAATGAGCGCCTTCCGACGTTCGCTTCATCGCCTTTCCGGGTCCGGCGCTAATCTCTTCTTGATCGGCCGCCATATCTTCGTGCGAATTCTCCTACCGAGCCATGCCCGGTCATTCTACGCCGGACGTTGCGACGTCAGCTGGCGGAAGGCTATGGAAGGAGAGAGAGAGAGAGAGAGTATGTGTGTGGGAGAGAGTGGGAGGGATTGGGAGGGGGACAGACAGTGACAGAGAGACATAGAGACATAGAGACAGAGAGACAGAGGACCAGAGGGACAGAGAGACAGAGTGACAGGGGTACAGAGAGACAGATAAACAGAGGGACAGAGAGACAGAGAAACATAGGAACAGAGGGACATAAAGACAGAGGAACAGAGGGACAGAGGGACAGAGGGACAGAGGGACAGAGGAACAGAGAGAGAGAGAGAGACAGATAAACAGAGGGACAGAGAGACAGAGAGACAGAGGACCAGAGGGACAGAGAGACAGAGGGACAGAGTGACAGGGGGACAGAGAGACAGATAAACAGAGGGATATACAGAGGGACAGAGAGACAGAGAGACAGAGGGACAGAGAGATAGAGGGACAGAGGGAGAGAGACAGAGGGAGAGGGACAGAGAGACGGAGAGACAGAGGGACAGAGAGACAGAGAGACAGAGGGATAGAGACACAGAGAGACAGAGAGATAGAGGGACAGAGGGACAGAGATACAGAGGGACAGAGAGACAGAGAGACAGAGGGACAAAGGGACAGAGAGACAGAGAGACAGAGGGACAGAGAGACAGAGAGACAGGGCGACAGAGGGACAGAGAGAGAAAGAGGGGCAGAAAGAGATACATAGAGGCAGAGAGACAGAGAGATACAGAGAGACCGAGATACAGAGATCCAGAGAGATACAGAAAGACATAGGGCCAGAGAGAGAAACAGAGAAAGAGAGAGAGAGACAGACAGAAAGAGAGAGAATAAGATTTTTTATTTGACCAATGTAACGTTTCAAAAGATACAGACGTACATCCATGTTAAATATGCTTCCTCGTCTGATTTAGCCTATCGCAAATCCGGTTGAATGGTCCAAATATGTAATGTGTAACACCCGCAGTCGATTTAATAAAAAATGCCTATTTTTGTGCAAATCATCGAAAGAATTGAGTTTAGCCGTTAGATCTGGCAAGGATCAAAATAGTCGATATCCAAAATGGTAAAGACTGTGTGGGTCAATGCTAATCATGGGCATGACTTCCATCCTCTCGCCGATCACATGATAAAGTTACAACATTTCACCAAGGAAGAAAGGCATGATTTTCGGCAATTCTGTTTTCAATTCAGTTAATGCTTGAACAAGCATTAACTAATTTAATAGTTTTTCTGATGATTTCACAAAAAACTATAGTAGTTATACTGATTGCGATTGGCCTATAAGTCTATAATAGTTAAGTGTGTCGACTTATTAAGTAAGCGTGTATACTTGTCAGAGACGTGTTGTACCTTTTGGGTAGGTGTGTTGGCTGAGAAGTGCAAACCTAGTTGACCTGCCAGTGATGACTTCTTAGGGTGGCCCACCTTTAATAATCTGTCCCTCCCAATATTAATTCTCATTTAGTTTAATCAGTACCTCATAGTTGAATCGTGTACTTTACTTTACTTTACTTTACTTTACTTTACTTTACTTTACTTTACTTTACTTTACTTTACTTTACTTTACTTTACTTTGCTTTACTTTACTTTACTTTTTCTTGGTCTCCCTCTCGCTTTGAAGCCTGCCTTCCTGGTGTTGTATGCCTTGAGGGCCAGTTGGTTGGTGGTCATGCGTGTCAAATGTCCAAACCACTTGATTCTCTGTTGCTGTATGTAGTGGTGAGCTGGTGTTGTACCGACCATTCCCCTGATGAGTTCGTTTCTTATCATGTCTCATCTGGTCTTGTTGACGGCTCTTCTTAGACATCTCATCTCGCAGGTGGTGATCTTCCTTTCAAAGCTTTTGGTCAGGGTCCATGTCTGGCACTGGAATGTCAGGGTGGGGAGTTGATGAGCTTTAGTTTTAGCATCTTGTATCTATGTAAATTACTAAGCCACCCTTTTCGCTGCAACGTTTCCCTTGAATGATACAGTTATAGCCAGGCAATTGTATTTGCGATATGTCACTATTGTCCTTTATCTAACTTTCTTGTAAGCATGTTACATTGAATTTAAAATTAATATTATTGAGTTCTTCGATAAATATTTCCAATTCATTGAATTTTGCATATATAGATTGTATGTTCGAGCTGAATATACTTAAACTGTCTTTATATGTACCTGGTAAAACGTTTTAATTGTCAGTGTCATAATATAATGAGTGCTGTATTTTTTGAGTTCTGATATTTTCATTATCAACGTTTTGATAAAAAATGTGTCTTAAGCTATTTTCTTCAATACAACCAAGGTGCAAAAGGTTTGACTGATCAGATTGTTCTGTCATATGGTGGTTATAGATACAGTAGTGTTCTCAGACATAGCAGTGTTTCAGACATAACAGTGTTCTTAGACTTAGCAGTGTTCTGAGACATATGAGTGTTCTTAAGCATATCAGTGTTCTTAGGCATAACATTGTTCTACGACAATGAGAGAGACAGAGATAGAAAGACGAGACACACAGAGGGAGAAACAGAGATTGAAAGACGGAGATACGGAGAGACAAATATATAGATAGACAGAGAGACATACAGCGACAGAGGCAAAAAGACTAAACGACACTGAGAGATAGAGAGAGAGACAGACAGACAGACAGAAAGACAGAGAGAGGGTGAGACAGACAGATAGCGAGATAGAGAGACGGAGATATGGAGAGACAGACATAAAAAAGAAAGAGAGGCAGTGAGACAGAGAGATAGCGAGACAGACAGACTGAGATATGGAGAGACAGAGAGACAAACAGACAGACAGATGGAGGCCCCAAGGAATTGGTAGGCTGGACGGATTGCCGGTCTGTGTGCGGAGAATAATAGCAAGAGCGTGGGAGTTAGAAGATTGTGATGAAGACGTGAAGAGCGTGGGAGCTAGACGACTGAGATGAAGGCGTGAAGAGCGTACGAGTTAGAAGACTGTGACGAAGACGTGAAGAGCGTGGGAGTTAGAAGACTGTGATGAAGACGTGAAGAGCGTGGGAGTTAGAAGACTGTGATGAAGACATGAAGAGCGTGGGAGTTAGAAGACTGAGATGAAGACTGAAGAGCGTGGGAGTTAGAAGACTGTGATGAAGACGTGATGAGCGTGATAGTTAGAAGACTGCGATGAAAACGTGAAGAGCGTGGGAGTTAGAAGACTACGATGAATACATGAAGAGCGTGGGAGTTAGAAGACTGTGATGAAGACATGAAGAGCGTGGGAGTTAGAAGACTGTGACGAAGACGTGAAAGCGGAGTCACTGATATAATTGTGGAGTCTGCTCTCCCTGTCAATTTCATATTACCAAACATATTTATTAAAGGTTTACTTGTAGATGTTTTATTATATGCGTGAACAAGATATTAAAGTTATAGTTGATGCCTAGAAGATCACAGTTCAATATGTCCGTAAACAACCTTAAACTAAATCCATTTAGAATCCATGCCCAAAGTTGACCACTTGACAACCCCCCCCCCCCCGTCTATTCGTGTGGCCGAAATTGCCAGTCAAGACCACCCGTGTGGTTTGTGGACCAAAGTACGTCTTCCGTCAATTTTAGGTCATGCTTACGTGAACGCAGAGAAACACACAAGATTAATGTGGAACACGGAGCTCGTCAGATACATAACAACTTGTCATACACGTAATTGCTTTGCGAAACAATTTTCATATCTCGGAGCCAATCGAACGCTCTATCGCGATATTCCGTCCTTCGTCCGCCATCGACCCTTGCTATTCGACGCCGCCGATGCCGTGGTCTGGGATAACGACACGACATGAAGTGTTCACACGAGGCCTTATCACCCGTCCAGATATGATGTATTAGTACATATCCCTTCGTTTTCGCAATCTTCTTCATTCTTTCTACATGTTGTCTATCTCGTTTGTGTATGCTGTCACACGCGCATGCACGCACACGCGCACGCACGCGCAAACAAACGCGCGCACAGAATGAGAGAGGGGAGAGAGCGGAGGGAAAGGGGAGTGGTTGTTGAGAGGGATGAGAGAGAGAGAGAGAGAGAGAGAGAGAGAGAGAGAGAGAAAGACAGACAGACCGAGAGAGAGGGGGGAGAGGGAGGGAGGGGGGAGAGAGAGAGAGAGAGAGAGAGAGAGAGAGAGAGAGAAAGACAGACAGACAGAGAGAGAGAGAGAGAGGGGGAGAGAGGGAGGGAGGGGGAGAGAGAGAGAGAGAGAGGCAGATAGATAGACAGACAGGCATACAGAGACAGAGGGACAAAGAGACAGAGACAGTCACAGAGAGACACACAGAGAGTCAGAGACAGAGACAGAGAGAGAGACAGACAGACAGAGACAGGAGACGACAGTGAAAATCGAACAATGATAAAGGAGAAGGATAAAATACCAAGGACCACCACTGGTGCAGGTCTCATTCCTGGCTTCGGGAGACGACTTGGAGAGCATCATTTGATTCCAAGTAAAACAGAGCAGTTCCAGACATAGAGTCGACGGTAGTGACTAGGAGAATGGTAGCTCAGACTCGGCGCTTCTCCATTAATTTCATTAAATACAAACTTTATTTCAGGAAATGCAACGCTGGTGTTTGAGTTAGAATAACGAATGAGGTCGTTAATTGCCTCGTTTAAAGATGCGGTGCTTTTGAAATGTTATATGATTTTACAGCCGAATACAGTTATGCGTCACGCGAGATTCTTGTACCAGTGATGATTTAAAATTTCTTGCGTTAATAATGGTCTCCCGCGGAATGAAAGGGTCTCGCGTTGCGGAAGTACTTTGAAAGGTGGCACCTACAG
>BSQZ01000040.1:2477598-2480098 GCA_033239005.1 Lamellibrachia satsuma
CACTTGATAAATCATAGATCATGTACATTAGATTTACATAGCACTGCGAGCCAATGAACCCTGCTTACTGTCCCTTTGAATATACTAATGAGTTTATTTTTTTAATTAGTATTCATATAATTGCTTGATTTTAAACCAAACATGGCATAACTTTGTAAGAAAATTTGAAAATTTTCACATTTAACAGGATTTAGGGTAAATTCCGATGAGTCAGGTTTGTCAAATTTAATTTTTTATGTGACTGCTTTCATACTTCTAGTTGATAAGATACAAGGCGAACGGCTTGATTTCGATACGCCACCATAAAAGGGTATCACATGACCACATGCCAGTCGCGGCCAGATTTGAAAATGCTGATTTACGCAATGCTTCAAGTGGATGTGACACAACCAAAATGCAACTATTCTGTCCAAATTTGTTACACAATGTTGCTAACGCACTGGGCCACAACACAAATATCACCAATGACCGCTCTAGTCCAAAATGGCTACCTGTTCCGTCACATACTTGTGTCATACCCCCTAATTTTCGCCAACTTTCCACTTTGGCATCCGATGTTCATGATTCCTACTGCTGTCTGCCTTTTCCAAGCAAACTGTTCACTTTTCCTATCAACCTGTGCCTATGGGAATGATTATATATTATGTAAACCACTTTAGAGTTATGGTTAGCTAGGGATGGGGTTAGCTAGTGATGGGGTTAGCCAGGGATGTGGTTAGCTAGAGATGGGGTTAGCTACGGTTAGGGTTGCAAATTACTGCACACAACATGAAATTGGTATTGATATATGGTGAATAGACATTTTGGAAAGGCAACAGTTATTGTTGATATTAAAAATTGCTTATTGTAGACTTTCAGCTTACCACAAGCTCTATAATACTATTTTAGTATATGAAAAATAAACAAATTGTATTTATTAGCAATGAAATATCATATTAAACATTAACTTGCGCAATATATCAGCTCGTACACATCAAACGTTATAGTACAAAACTAAAATGTACATTTATTTGACATGTTTTATATTTAGTAGATCGTTTATAGGACACCTCCTAAGAGACCCTGTTAAACAATTTAAATAGTAGCGGCGTTTAACCAGTAATGATTTTGTTGACTAGATGGAATCAATAACATATTTACATAATAATATAATATTATCCAGTCTGACACCGACAATTGTCTAAGTCAAACTACATACAACATTGGACAGGTTAGCAACCGTTTTTATTTATTTATTTATTTATTTTTAAAAATATGAGCCCAAATTATATTATCAGAATTGCAAATTACAAAAATTATAAGAAATTTGTTATAATAAACTAATAATTTCATCCAAATTACGTGTAATATCCACAATTAGGCTAATAACAACGACCAAAACGTAAACAAATCAACATTTTATAACCGTGTTTGTGACCCCGACTTCCGTCTATTTGGAGTCAGACCACAGTTGAGAATTGCATTGGTGGCCATTTTAACGTTTTGTCTGATTATAAGAAAACGTGACCATCAAAAATTCTTAAAATTGTCCACAGCAACTGCCATCATCTCATTGATATACTGACCAAATTTATTCAAAATCTCTTACCTCCAGCTCTTTTAAATCGCCCCGACGTGCGATGCCTATCAATTTTGACAAAAATAGCCATGTATTCATGCGCCGACGTGGCCCATAGCAGAAAAATTCCCATAAATCCCTCCGCCAGTTAAACTCTTTAAAAATTGCACTGTTTCAAAGCCAATAGCTTCTACAAACAAACCTGTGAATATTCCTGCTCAAAGGCAGTCATGTCACATAATATTAATTTATTAAGTTACCATTTTACAATTTCATACGCCCTAAATTCGTGTGAAACAATAAACAGGAAGGTCAACTGTGGTCTTACCCCTCTTACCATTGACATCACCGGCGCATAACAGTGGCGCCACAAGGTGGAATGGGAAACAATCAAAGTTACATTTGTTTATCCACAACCAGCTTAGCGGCGCCACTGTTTACGGAGCCATTGACCCGGGGAGGGTGTACAATTAGTGATATGTGTAGAAACATTGGTTACTTTTATAATGGATCATGTGATCATGAATTAAAGTTTTACTACATAATAAGGTAACTTGTGATAATAAATATACAAATATGTACATATTATCTTATGTATTTATGATATCATTGATCACGTGAATATGATAATTTATGGTATCTAGTGGATACCTCGGAGTCAATTGAATGATTTGAACTTCGCAGACGACTTGGCTCTCCCATCACTAGCTATAATCAGATTCCAGAGAAAACGGAGCAATTAAATACGATTAAGTAGAGTTATAACATCAACAGAAGCAACAACAACCGTCAGGAAGTCATTACGAACAGTAGCAACCAGTCACTCTAGGAGGGAAACTCCTCGAAGAAATTACTCCTCCACAAACCTGGGCAGTAGAAAAGATGGGTGGCACAAAAGTGGATTCAACCAGATTTAACCAGAATTAACCGGATTTAACCAGA
>BSQZ01000040.1:2485098-2490098 GCA_033239005.1 Lamellibrachia satsuma
AATAATAACAACAATAATAATAATAATAACAACAATAATAATAATAACAGTAATAACAATACTGATAACAATAACGATACTAATGACGATAATAATTACAATAATAATAACAATAATAATAAAATAATAATAACAACAATAATATAAATACTACAATAATAACAATAATAATAACAATAATGATAACAATAACGATAATGATGATGATGATGATGATGATGATCAGTGTTTCTAATCTTATACATCACTAGATGTTGTGGACGCATGCAATTGATAGTTTATTCCTGTAATGTTTCCTGAAGACCTACACGTGTGCATGTAGCAGTGCCGCTTGAGGTCAGCCTTCTGACTGAAGCATTGGCCGCAGTAGGAGCAGCGACAGGCCGGGCGGTCTCCGTGCGTACGCAGGTGTGTGTGGAGGTTCGACGCCCGATTGAAGGCCTTCTGGCAGACGGTGCACACGAAGGGTTTGATGGTCGTGTGGGTGAGCCGGTGACGGGTGAGGTTACCCGGCTGACGGAAGGCTCGCCCGCACATCTCACACCCGAACGGCTTCTCTCCAGTGTGGATCCGCTGTTGAACAGACAAACATTATTATTATTAGTATTATTATTATTATTATCGTTATCGTTATCGTTATCGTTATCGTTATCGTTATCGTTATCGTTATCGTTATCGTTATCGTTATCGTTATCGTTATCATTACCAGTATCGTTATTATTATTATTATTATTCGTATAAGTTTATCTAAGTCATCGGTTTCTAAAATATATGTAATTATATAAACGGCATAAGCCCTATAAAATGTTATTATCAATGCGTATCCACCATGTGAGTTACATTCTTGTTGTACGTGAATTTTCTTTATATATCGATTGAAGCCCAGTTATACTTTTCAAAGATATAACTTGAAATTTTACTAAAATTTAAATAAAAAACTTATCTAAATCGAAAAGGCCTAAAAAAAACAACGTTGAACGGAAACTGTTCCCAAATATAATTTCTCGTCGAGTCAGTGCCATATTCACGGTGATAAAATGATGTCCTTCAACTTCCAGATGCATATCGTAAGATCACATAATAGCGGTGTTTAACGCGTGTTGTACCCGCAAAGAAACAACGTTTATTACACACAATCGCTTGAACCAATAGATCGCCGTCTAAGCTCCTTCAAGTGGCGTCTGATGACCGGCGATCTGTGACGCCATTAACGCAAACGCAGTGAGGCAGACCGCGGACAAACCCCTAGGACACCAATGTCAAACACCACTTGTCTTTTGTCTATGGTCGTTGTAACGGATTTGTCTGCTTTGTGATAGCAACCGGCGCCCACTAACACCAAATAACGGGACGGATGAAACGACGCGGCGTTGTTTACGTTGAGTCTTCACTTCTTTAAGTCGGCTTAAGAAAGCCGTCTACTGCCCCACCTGTTCTGCCGCCTCGGTAGACTAAGACGGGGTTTAATCCTCTTAGGAGTAGTTTTGAAGACGCCGGACAATGAGCTGACGACAATCGCCATTGTCCGGTGCAAACGATACCAGAGTTTCGAGTGATCGGTCACAGACACTGGTTCGCGGACAATTATTGAAAACTCGATATGGGCGGATCGCTTTGATGTCGGGCGATCGTTACGATGACTGACCACTCTAGTGAGACAAGTCACAAGTCATTGGCTTGAGTAGTTCGCTTTCAGGTCGTATCCGGTGTCGGCTTTGTTTGTTGTTTGCGGGCAGTGTAATGACAGCCGCGCCCGTCACAATGACCAGCGTAACCACCGATCATAGTCATGATTCTCTGATGTTGCTAATCGGCAATTAAGGAACGTCTTAGTATCCCAATAGAAGTGCGCCTGTTGTAGCGATGACGCGTAAACTTTCGAGTTTAAATTGACGTTTACGCAACGTTGCATTAAAGGTGCTTAATCAAATCGATTTTTTGATAGTCTCATTTCAAATAAATTTTGCAAAAAACCAAACCTACCTAGTATCCCCTGTGACATGCTAGCTCGTTTGTACAACTTTTGTATGTATTTTTTTGGTAAAATCACCAGACAAACTATTGAAGTGAACATCGAAATGTTGAAAAATCACGATTTTCTTCCTTGGTGAAATTTCGTCACTTTGTCTTGTGATCGGCGAGAGGATGGAGGTCACGCCCATGATCTGCATTGACCCACACAGTGTTTACCATTTTGGATATCGACTATTTTGATCCTTACCAGATCTAACGACTAAAGTCAATTCTTTCGATGATTTGGACAAAAATAGGCAATTTTTTTATTAAACAGACTACGCACATTACTTAAGCTAGTTACACACTACACATCTGGACATGAAAGAACCAGATTCGCGATGGGCTGAACCATTTGAGGAAGCAGTTTTAAGGTTCTGTGTTGCCCAACTGAACCATTTGAGGAAGCAGCTTTAAGGTTGCAACTAAACGGCAGGAAATCATATCTTGTTCGTCGGTAGCAACGACTAGATGCGCCAAAGTATCAGCCATAATCGTATTGTTATATATATATTTATTTAACAACGCATAAAGAGGAGCGTTTCGCGGGTGTAATTAATTACATACTTAACTAAACTTATCTGAAATGTACACAGCTCGGTGCGCTTAACATCAAATGCATGAAATGAAATAAAAAATAAAAGGAAATCCAATATAAAATTATAAATAGAAAATACATACATCCACGGACAAACATTATTAAAACTAGTAACATTAATTTAAATATATAACTACTTTTATATATGCAATTAATAATTATTAGTAAATCTTGAATGAAGCTACATTGAATTAATGAAATGTTATTAACAAGTTAAATTAAAAGGAACTTCAACAAGAATAAACAAATGTGATACATAAGACAAGGTAGAGTTAATTTTAAATGTAAGTTTTTCAAATATATTCTTGGCCGGACAGGAAAGTTTTCCCGGCTTTATTGAATGACGCCACCAAGTAGATGTCCCGATAGACGCACTCCGTATCGCGATCGCGATACCTCCAGTTACGTCGATATGGTCTTTTATTTACGACATTGAGGCGCACCGGTCCAACACTAATATGTCGACTTATCAATACCGCGCCGAATTACGATCTTTAAGTGATCATCGGTGAGGTCGTATGTAAAAGGTGTTCAGAAAAAGGAAATGTGTGAATTTATGATCTCCACATCGTTTTAATTTCGTTTGCGTGCGTGCGTGCGTGCGTGCGTGCGTGCGTGCGTGCGTGCGTGCGTGCGTGCGTGCGTGCGTGCGTGCGTCCTCCTTAAATTCAGTTTGCGAATGAACAATGAATGATATGGATGAAGAGTGGATGGAAGCGGGAACTTACCCTGTGAGTGACGAGGGTGTTACTTCTGGAGAAAGCCTTCCCACACAAGTCACACTTGTACTTCTTGGTAGATGGCGCTGCGCCCGGGTCAACTTCCGGTCGTCGCACGTGGAAATGAAGGGGAGATGACGTCACACTGGGTGATCTCAGCGTGCCGCACGTCCCAGGGAGTGGTCGAGCCTCGGTCTCAATGACGTCACATTTGTTTGGCGTGAAAGTGCATGTTAACGGAAGTGACGTAACATCACGTGGATGCGCTGCGGTGCACAACGTTTTAGGAGCGTCAAAGGATTGCTGACGAGAAGACGCCGCCATATTGTTCATTGCGCTGCTGTCGTTCCGACGATGGTCCGTGTTGTCGTGAACTCGTGACGTCATGCCGGATCCGAAGAAGACACCGGCGCCAAACTGCGGGTATGCCTCCCTCTCCGTGGGCGACACCGCGATGCCTGTAGTCCCGGCGGACGGAAGTGGGGCGTTGGCGAACAGCTTGCTGAGGTACAGCCAATAGTTGGTGATAGGAAGACGGGGGTCGCGGTACGTCATCAACTGCAGGTTGGCCAAACTGCGTCCTCCCAATGCCGACATCCTTGCGACGTCCCCCGCTAGCAACCTCCCGACATCCCAGTGTTCTGCACCGCCGTACTCTCCCTGGTAACGCTTGTTGAAGTTGATACTCTGCAACAGTGTCGGCGGTAGAAGCGTTGGCCGCTGGACGGCGCCGTGTCTTGCCGTCGGAAACACGTTCGCCCGCAGCCGAGTCTGTTCCGGCTTTGTCGTGACATAGTCGTGTGACCATGTGCACGTGTCTTCTGTGACTCGGTTGACCTTCGCGAAAGCCGACTTCTGGGACGCCGAGAAAGCGACTGTCTCTTCCTCTGACGGGGACACAGTGCGAGTCCTGTCACCGTTGCGGGACGCGGTGCCTCCGTTGTCGGCTGTCGTGTCCCCATGGTGTGAGTTCGTGTCAACGACTCTGTCCGAGTCTCGCGGTGTGGCCGCGCGCCTGGATATCACGTGACCGTCCATGAATTCGGACATCGGATCGGTCACTATTGAAAGAAGAATATACATTATAGAAAACACGTTACTAGAATTAGGACTACATTACAGTTTTAATATCCTTTGTCAAATAAATTAATGCTAAAAAATAAAAACCTACAAACAATATTTAAATAAATATTTGATAAATGTTAATTTTTCTCGATATTGTGAAGCAATAAAGACGGTCGCAGTACGCTTTCCACAATTGGCGACTGCAAAGGACGCGACGCACGCGTCCGTATAACAATGACGTAGGCCTATACATGTCACAATCAGTCATGTAGGCCAGGGCTTATACATGTCACAATCAGTCATGTAGGCCTAGGCTTATACATGTCACAATCAGTCAGCCGTTGCAAACCCGTTGATGATTATTTACCAAAATTACTGAACTAAATCAACGTTTTATATATCAATATACCTTTAAGACAGGTACTTAAGATTTCGGATGTGTACGTTGCCGTCGATATAATCACTCCGATTGCATAATATTATACTACTGCATATATTGTACATTCGTTTAAGGAAATATAAACGCTGTTAAATGGATTTCTAATTGCGTTAACGATAACGGTATTTTCTTTTTCCTTAACATGTTATATTTGTACAGATCCTTG